>CAEGAD010026384.1:0-26474 GCA_903067055.1 Poeciliopsis paucimaculata
TCAGGATCTGCACAAAGTAAAACATTTAGATAAATGGATAACAAGTTATAAATTTGACGGTCTAAATTAACGTTTTGGTTGTTTATTCTATGTTGCATGACTTTGTGTTTGTTATGATGTAAAGCACTTTGAAATGCCTTGCTGCTGAAATGTGCTATACAAATAAAATTTGATTGATTGATTGATTGATTGATTGATAGCAGGGCACAAAAAATGAAGACTTCCTTACAAAATGAGAGTGCAGGCTTTCTGGGAAATCTCGTTCTAATGTAAAATATGGCAGTGGCTGGATAAAAGACATTTCTAGTTGTTTATATTTGGTGGCTCATTCACACTATCACACATAACAATCATTGAAAATTTTAAAACATTTGGTTTGTTTGCCAAAGTTATGAGGGGGGGGAGGGGGAAGCAAATATTTTAGCTACCTGAAATAATCTACTCCCCATCTATAATATGGGAGCTCATTATTTTTTTCACAGACTCTTTGACTGTGCTTATGCCTCTCTTGATGATCAACAAATCCTGTAAGTAAGGCAACATTTGCTCATTATTTGCCAACGTTACTTGGGGGGGAACTAATTATTTTTAGCTGCCTGAAATAATCTGTTTCCCATCCAGAACATGGGAAGAAGAAATATTTTTTTCACAAACTGTGTTTATTCCCCTCTTCATCATCAACAAGTCCTGTAAGTTTGATTTTTCACCAGGGAACAGAATTTTCCACAAGACCTGACAAACGCTTGGGAATACCCTGATTCATCTGGGCCCCTCACTTTTAGCCACATCAGCTCCACTGACGTTAATTTCAAATTAATATAACTCTGGACTTTTTGCATTCTAAAAAGTGAGGACAGAAATAAAATGCATGTAATTTACTTTTGACTGTATGATTGGATTAAATGAACTATGCACATCATTAAATCAATTGTATTTAAACTGCATCCACACTGCATTATTCTTTCACATTGTGAGCTTACTAGCTTGCTTTTTCATCTTTTTTTTCATGACCGTGAATGACCTCTGGTTTAATTATCAACTAGTGAGCCAATAATAAATTAAAATGACTGTTTGTATTTTGCTTCCTAATCAAACTACATTACATAATTTATTAATTAAAGAGCTCTTGTAATAATGTGCAAATCTTAAATATTTTAATATTAATTTCCAGATTGTGAATCAGAAACAACTTGTTTACTTCAGAAGTATGTTACAATATATGATGGTAAATAAAAAAGCAATATTTATAATGTAATTAAAAAAGTGACAAGAGGATAAAAAAAATATATTTGTTTGCAGTTAGGTATGCATTAATAGTCATGGGTTATTTCAGATAACTTATGATAACAGCGAATGACACTGACCTCAACATCTGATTTACACAGACTACTAAACAGTTAATTAAATTGATGCTAAATAAACTAGATGTGGCTTGAACATACAATGAATACAAGTTTATAAAAATAATTTTAACATTTCAATAATTATAAATAACACATGAATTTATTTTTAACGCTTGTATGTTTCCAGTTATGTCCAGATGTCACTGATTTATTGCTTTGTGTCTCTTTTGGCTCTCAGCAGAAAGAGTAACCTGGACTCATGGTCCAAGCAGCTGGGGCTTCTTTAAATGTGGGCGGAGTTTGTGGACACGCCGCGGTGGGAGGGGTCTCTCTGACAGGAGGAAGAGGCTTGTGAGTGGCTGCGGGATCCGAGCTTCAAAAGCCGGCTGGTACCTTCTGTATCTTCTCCTTCGTGACTCCGGGGATCTATGGCTAAGAAAGGGATTAACATCTGGAATGCGTGCTGCCTGCTACTTTATATCACCACGGCAGTACTTGCCAGGTAAGCGGGTGTCGCTCGCAGCAGCAGCAGCGACCCAGCGGGGAAACGGCACAGCCAGCAGGTACACATGTTTAGCTGTGATTGGTCTACCCGGGTCTCTCCATGTGTGGAGGAGAGCAGGCTGATATTCTGAGCAGAACCTCCAAGCGGTGTTTTGTTGTTTCGACGAGCCCTTTCATGCTGTTGAACCCAAACGTTCTGGCACTAGCGGTCATGTTTTGTTTTGTTTTGGTTTAGTTAGCTTAGTTAGCATGGAGCTAGCAGTCACACGTTGGGAGCCTGAACCAAAGGCGGCTGTCTCCTCTGAGACTGTAGCTAGCAGACTACTGCTTCAATGACTTGGAAGCTACTAATATTAGCAGCAGAACTCGGTGTGTTTCTGTCCATGGAATAACGAACATGTCCCCATTCTCCTCTCTCCCTCTTTGATGTAGTCGAGATTTCTATAAGATCCTGGGAGTGAGTAAGACAGCAACCATCAGGGATATAAAGAAGGCCTACAGAAAGTTGGCTCTACAGCTACACCCCGACAGGAACCCCGACGACCCCAAAGCACAGGACAAATTCGCAGATCTGGGAGCAGCTTACGAGGTGAGCAGAAAATTATTGTGTTGTACCAGTTCTAGATGAATGAGGCCCAATACACACTGCCTCTTTACAGCATAGTTACTCAACGGCAGGATTGTTTCTAAACTTAAATTAAATGCAGTAAAGAACAAAATTGTACCAGAAGTGCCAAACGGCTTTGTTATGAAAGTCTTTTGTGCGCTTGCTATTTGGTTACTAATATAAACGACCAAATCTCTGTGATTGGCCGACTACACCGTGTGGCTGCAGCTGATTGGCTGTAGCGTAGCACAGCTGGCGACAGGAAAAGTCAGACGTGGATGACTGGGAGTGGATTTTATTAACCGCTGCAGGTGTTTCCGTCTAAAACGTTCACATCACCTTCTTTCTGACTTTTGATTAGCATATCTTAAGTATGCATACGAATCACAAGTGCCGTTAAGATTTGTGAGCTTGGAAATCAGATTTTATCAATATATTTTGGATTTTACTGTGTTTTGATAGAAATAAAGCTTGACACGGTAAATGTGGCTTAACCTTTTACTATTTAAAATCCGACTCGATTATTTTTACTTTGTACTCCGCACAATACTTTCTGTAGTTGATGCAGCCTGTTCATACTGCATGATGCACAAACTGCAACAAATCTTTCAAATGGTTTACAAAGTGCAATTTGCTCAGAGCAACACATAGAATTAGACTGAATTGTTCTGTTGTTATGGATCGTACACATATTTTCAATATCAGGACCATACAGTATGGATGCACCGATTGCAGTATTGTGGCCTATCGCTGATTACTGATCTTTTAAAAAGCCTAAGTTACCGATTCTAATTTTGGCTGATACCGTGTTTTTGTCTGAAATGTTACTCAATATATTAAGAGAGTTGCTCAATTGGCAACAGTGGGGTGACTATTGTTAACTGTGAATGTGCAGACATGACCTTTGTCAGTCAAACCTCTCTCATGGGAGAAAAGAAAACCACAGTCGTTGATTTTTAGATCTTTTCCGAGGTTGATAATGTCGGTGGATAAGATCGGACGATCACCGATCTCCCAAAATTAAGGAAATTGACACCAATAAATTGACAGATCGATAAATTGGTGCTCCCCTACTATACAGATATTAATATCAGATCATGCATCCAACTTCAACAATCTATTTACAAATTATCTAACAATTTTATGTTAACCTTAAAATGTGAAAGTTCTGAATACTGGTGCATGACACCATGCATGTGCTTATTATGAAGTTGATTGATTGTTTTGTATTCAGGTTCTGTCTGATGAGGAGAAAAGGAAACAGTATGACATGTACGGAGAAGATGGCCTCAAAGAAGGTCATCACAGTTCTCATAATGACATCTTCTCCAGGTTGGTGCTGTGGTCCTTTTTAGAAATCACCGGATTATCTTTTATTATCAACATAAAGAACTATTTCAGTCAAAAGTAATGATCCAAATAGCTCTAATAATAGTCTTGCTAATGTGCTAGTTCTGATGTTCCAAGGATCTGGTTAATTTGGGGGTAAAATGCAGTAGATTTGCCTCAAGAAAAACGACTGAAAAGTTTTAAATTATAATCGAGTCCCATCATAAATCACCATTAACCATAAGATATTTTACTAAACTTCTCTGTTATGGTCTTTGAGCAGGAGATAGAAGTGGAACCAGTTCTATATTTCAAGCAGTTGGACATCTAAACCTGAATAAATGATGGTCTGAAGGCTCTCAGTCCAGATCTGTTCAAAACGGGTGAATCACATATTCAACTCTAGGGCCTCATGTATAAATGTGTATGTACAAAAAATGTGCGGCGCCATATTTTACGCACAAGTCGGCATGTAACAAAATGAATGTGGCGTAAAAGTTTGCACAAACGTTTGACCTGCTGTTATAATGTGCGGCAGCCACGCAAACTTTTCAATAACAAACTACAAAGCCTCAAAACTCACCTAAATACACTGAAATCTGATTCCATTCAGCGTATTTAAACCAAGAAGGATCAAACTTGATGTTTTTTTATGATTTTAATATTTTATTGTGTAAACGTAAACGATGAAACTGAACCACATTTATCCTCAGATGAGAACCTAACACGCACACAAAATAAAAGTAAAAGGATGTGAAAACTTCACTCGAATGTAAATAATACTTTTCCTTAGTTTTTGTCTCATAAAGATGTAATGCTTTGGTCAGTGCACCGAAGCACAAGAAATGCATCTATGGGGTAATTTCCTTCTCACTAAAAAAAAAAACACAGTTGGATCAGCAGATTAACTCCAAACAGGTTTGATTATTTTTAAGATGATCAAGGTGTGTAGACAGTCACATGTATATGAGTAGCTGCATAAAGGTGAGCCGCTAACTGAGGAGCGCTTCGGCTCTAATGGAGAACATCACCAATAGAAGGATTCAGAGGGTGCGTTTAATTAGAGACCTTACTGATCTGCTGGGAAATGTTGATGATGGTTTATTAGTGTTTAGATTTCCCAGACTGATCATCCAGGAGCTCTGAGCAAAACTTAAAGAAGGAGCCGTGTGTTACTGGTGCACATTCCTCACTCAAAGGACTCTCTGACTCTCTGTCTGTCTTTAAATCCCGGCTGAACATTCGGCTGTTCAAACAGAAATTTGCACTTGGCTCGCTTTATTATTATTTGGATTTTTTTTCTTTAAAATGTTTTTTTTTTTTTTTTTGTGAGGTTACCTTTTGTGCCATGAAAGCAGCTTTTACATACATATATAATTATTATAAATACCTATGCTGCAAACAAGGACGTTGCTATGGTTATTGCTTCACGGGGTGGCAGACGTCTGGGTATTATACTAATTTATATTAAGATATGTTTATGGGTTGCAGCAGGCGGACCAACAGCTGCGCTCTGTTTCCTGCAAATTGAGATGTATAAAGGAAAGCTGCGCAGTGAAGTGCATACGCACAGCTTTATACATCTGAATTTGTTTTTTGTGCACCGCACATTTCTAAATTTGTCCGTATGCCAAGTTTTACTGTGAAAACTGTGCACTCTTTTATACTTGAGGCCCCTGGTGTTTTTAAAAATAAGTGTCCACTGACTGTTTCTCCTCACCCTCTTTGCCCTCAAAGCTTCTTTGGCGATTTTGGCTTCATGTTTGGAGGAAATCGGCAGCAGCAGGACAGGAACATCCCCAGAGGAAATGACATAGTCCTCGACCTTGAGGTCACGCTGGAAGAGGTGTACTCGGGAAACTTTGTGGAGGCATGAAGAACCGCTTCTTTTCTGAATTTATAGCTTGTGCTTATTTTCCAGAATTACCTTTAATACTGTCTGTAGAACAACATAAGAGTTTACTGCTTTATTTTTGATTCCTCGTGAAACTGTTTTGTTTCCAGGTTGTGCGGAACAAGCCTGTAGCTAAAGAAGCTCCTGGTAAAAGGAAGTGCAACTGCAGACAGGAGATGAGGACGACGCAGCTCGGACCGGGCCGCTTCCAGATGACTCAGGAGACGGTGTGCGACGAGTGTCCGAACGTCAAGTGAGTTCTTCGTCATTAAAGAGGGGGAGGAGTCAGTCAGGTTGAAATTATGATGCAACTTATTTTTGTTGTTGACCTGGATATGAAGTTCTGGACAAGTCCTGACCATTTGTGATCCACTGCTATCAAGTTAGTGCTTGGAGTTGATTCCGTTTACAAAACGTTGCATTTGCATCACTGCCAAAACAGCTGGATCACTTTCAAATGGAGCTAAAGGCCTCGCCACTGTGGTGCCCTGAAGAACTGGAGTTAAATATTTGTTCATGTCAGAGAAAGACACCAAATCTGATCAAATTGATCACCCTGCTGGATTCTTTCAATCCTGAAGACATGAGGTCAGGAAGCAGGCTGTTGGGAATGAGTAACCTATTCAGCATGTTTGGGGTCTTCTGGTAATTTCCAAACATGTCTCAAACTTTAAACCCTGCTATCCTTTGTAAACATTATTTTCCCAAGTCAAGAATGCTATTCTATTGGGTTGAGGTCAGGAATCTATGCAGACCAGTTGAGTTCTGCCACACTAGTCTTGTTCGTTTATGTCTTTATGGATCTTGCTTTGTGTGGTGGTATCGAGTCATGTTGTTATCACCAAACTGTTCAGATAGCTGGGATCATGAAGTTGTTCAAAATGTCTTCCTAGGCCTAAAAAAGGTTTTCCTGTACTGGAGGTAAGGGTCTGAAGACATCCTGTGAAAATCTGCCCCATAGCATGACTCCCCCTCCACCAAACTCTACATTTGGCACAGTGTTGACAGGCAGGTTCCGTTCTTCTGGATTTGTGAACTACCAAACTGAGACAGAAGTGTGTTTTGCCACTCCAGAGTGCTGTAAAGTTCAATGCTAACATGTGTTATACCCACAGGTATAAAGTCTTAGTTTTATACTCCTGGTGTAAAGGATGCTACCTGTGTATCTGTTACCTGTCTCATCCTGTCACAGTATCATGCTGAAATTGACCTATTGTATTTCTATTGTTTGTAGCAGCAGCCTAGGTGTGACCAGCAATCGGAATTCCCCAATTCAGTTATTTTTAAAATGAGGGTGTGAACACTTTTAGTAACGTACTACAGCTTTCCTGTGAAAAGACACAAGCAGGCTAATATTACCCAGAGTTCTTTGCGTTAGGGGTAATAATGCCCTGTTTTATCAAGGTTTTTCTACAAACTGAGAATAAAATTTCACTTATAAATCTTGACATGACTTGAAAGCATTTGACATAAATATAATCCAGGTGTCTGCCCTGTGGTCTGTTTTTATTTTCAAAAATATTTATTTCTACATGAAGCTAAATATAAGCGCAACAATTAAATCGGTCCAGATTTCCGTAATTTTGGGAGCTCAGTGATTGGCCAATAGTCATGACGCACCGACTTTATCTACCTCTGCAAAGGTCTGGAAATCAACCGCTGTGTCCATTTGCTCTGGTGTGACTGACCAACCCACCCACCAGATCATGTCTCCACCTGCAGTTAACGATGGTCACCCCAGCGTTAACTGCTGGCATCTATAGTTAGCCACTTTTAATGTTATTGTGTTGACAAAATCAGAATCAGCAGGCCAGGCTCTTAGAACATCAGTGATCGGACAGAAAGCTATAGTTGGAGCACCGCTAGTTCTTGCATGTGCGTCCTGCCTGAATGAACGACCAATTGCTGCCAACCACTTTATCATAAAGTGGAACTCTGTCTGTTAGTTCTTATATTGACAGTTAAGTGAGTCTGGTAAAGCCCACTAAAACATGACGTTTTCCCACCTCAGGCTGGTGAACGAGGAGAGAACCCTGGAGGTGGAGATTGAACAGGGGGTGAGAGACGAGATGGAATATCCCTTCATTGGAGAAGGTGTGACACAAAGCTTAACCAGAATCATTAGTTCATGTTTTATCATCCGTTCCTCATGTTTTATCTGTGACCTCAGGTGAACCTCACATCGACGGCGAGCCTGGAGATCTGCGATTCCGCATCAAAGTGCTGAAGTATGAAGCAGTTTTCATTACTGATGAATATGAGACGGGTGTGTAGGGAGTTGATTTCTGACTTGCTCTTCTCTTTCAGACATCCGGTGTTTGAACGCAGAGGAGACGACCTTTACACCAATGTCACTATCTCTCTGGTTGAGGCTTTGGTTGGTTTCGAGATGAACATCGTCCATTTGGACGGGCACAAGGTCCTTCTGTTTTTAGAACTTACACCGTTTGAAGTTGGTGGAGAAAGAAGGTATTCTGGTAATTGAAAGTAGGAGTTAACGGAATGCATCTCTTAACAGGTCCACATAGTGAGAGACAAGATCACTAAACCCGGAGCTCGAATGTGGAAGAAAGGAGAGGGTCTGCCAAACTTTGACAACATCAATATCCGAGGCTCCCTCATCATCACTTTTGACGTGGAGTTTCCTCAGACACAACTTGATGATCAGCAGAAAGATGGTGAGAAGACAGAGCTGAAGCTTGTTGTTGTGCCTGTTGAGTAACACATTTTAAGTTTTTATTTGTGGCAATCCAGTTTCACAAAAAATTTAAGTGTTCCCTAAGAGCAACAAAAAAGGACTTCAGAAATGTTATGTTGTACATAATCACAAGACTTTATAGACTGAGCTGATGCACAAGGTCACTGCTAAACCAGCTGGCAGTTCAGAGTCCTGAATGCAAAGATTTTAATGGAAAGTTTAGTGGTAGAAAAGAAGTGCACAAGCTACAGCAACAGCCTCAAAGATTGTAAAGCAATGATTGGAATCAACTTCAGCTGGAGTCCCCACTGCCAAAACCACCAATACTAGCTTTGATAACCATGACATCACTGCTGATTGGCCAGCTGAACCCCAAAGAGAATTTATGGCGCATTATCAAGAGAAAGATGAGACACCAGATCCAGCAATGCAAATGGCCATTATCAAAGCAACCTGTGCTTCCATTACATCTTAGTACGATCACAGACTGATGGCCTGCATTGGCACTCAGTGGTTTCCATTACAAATGACTAACGGCTCAAATAGGTGGGGTTGTCGTATAGTCAGACACACCCAGAATTTGAAAAATAACTCAAACTGATCTTTACAAACACAACAATGGAGGGCATGGTAGGTATGTTAAACTACTCAGTGCGTGGCTTTTTGTCAGACTCGTACTCTAGGCAAGCCAGAAGAGGCTGCTGGCCTAGCCCAAAGTAGCCTAGCCAAACAACAACCACTAGTCTTCAGCCCATCATGGCAGCAAAGTAGGTTCTAAAATGGGGGCTGATATTACTTAGTCAACAATGTCAAAATATAGACATACTTGTCAGAAAGTATGTCTATATACTTACAGAAAGTATGTCTATATACCTTCTGACAAGTATATAGACACATTAAAATTACACATTAAAATTAGTTTTATTGGTTTGTGATATTTGTTTTATGATTCAGGGTAACAGTTTAAGGTCAAGGTGAGAATACATCAATCAGCTTTGAACTGCTTGTCTGCTGGAGTCACCATGGATCATCATGTTTGCAAATGACATTGTGATCTGTTGTAATAAAAGGCAGAGAACAGCTTGTTGAACTTTTTCTTTTGTTTAAGTTATTTGTTAAATTATTAGTTTTACTGCAACTCTTTTACTACATCTGCCATGGGGTGAAACCACTTGACTCTTCTGTAACTAATAGTTCCTCAATGTATGTGTTGTTCCAGGTATCCGGAGTATCTTGAAGCAGAGATCTGTACAGAAGGTTTACAACGGACTACAGGGATACTGAACCACTGGGAGAGACAGTCTGGACTGATTCTTTACTACAACCACAAGAATACACTTGTTCAAGTCAACAGGAGTGTGCTCCAGGGATCTGGTCATGGTGTATTTATTATTTCCAGAATGTTCTCAGGACGGTTGAATCTTGTTAGTTTTTACTTTTTAAATCATCTTGTGAGGAGCAGCAACAGTGTTTTTATTTAAATGTACAATCAGATGCATTGTTTGTCATTTTTTTTGCTCCTACAAAGTCTACTGTAACAATAATTTCTAAAGTTCTGAAACATAAAACCTGGAGAAGACTTTTTTTTTTTTTTTTGCAGTATAATGACTCCTTCTGCAGGGGGAGATGCTGAGCTGAAGTCACACACCTGAAATGGCTCTACTTGGACCTTTCATCTAGTTGATCCAAACTCGACAGTGCCACGTGTTGAGTGAATTTCCTCTGCTCTTAATCTCAGTTCACTGGGGAGGAACAAAACCTGTTTGTTTTTCATTTGTTTCCTAATTTATGTTGTTTGCTTTTTCCTCCTAATGGGAGAAGTGTCACCCTCGGAGGTTCACTGTGGTGAGAGTTGATCTCTTCAAGTATACAGTGAGCACAGTTTAGTGTGCCTCTTCAGACCTGATAGTCTACTGCTTTTTCTTTGCCATCTCAGCCATTTTCTGATTTTCTCCTGTTCTCCCTCACTGATGACTCAAAGGGACTCTGGCCTCCAATCAGGATTTGCAACGGGATCTTTTCTTTTTAATGAGACTGCAACGCTGCCTCCCTGTCCAAATTTTGAGAGTAATAAGGTTTTAATATAAACTATTTGGCTGTTTTTACATGTACAAGGAGATAATGTTCTTTACTTAAAATATAAATAAAGATTTATACAAATTTGATTAAATGTCATACCACAAATATACCACTAGATGGTACCAGTGTCATTAAAATGGCACACTGACGTCACTAGTTCTGTACAAACACGCTGTCTTCAGTTCAGCTCTCAGATCTTGTTGGACTTTGAAAGCTGCTGTTTCTAAAGCAGAACTTGAGGTTTTTGCTCTGCTGCGGTGTCCACATTCCTACTGACAATAAAACCATGAGCACATCAGGAGGACTGACTGGATCTGAATGTCATTTGAGTCGCACGCAGATCAGAGATGGGTTGATTTACAAGGAGCTGATATATCTAAACATCACAAGTTTAGTAGCTGCATTTTCACTACATCTGTGCACAAAATCTTTTTTGGCTAATGTCAGTTAAATGCAATTTTGTAGTTGCAGCGTTTCCATTAAATAAGAAATTAAAATGATGTGACTAAGCCTGCTCACGTGATAGCTCATTCAAAATCACAGAAGTGATGGGTGTAAACAATTACATGAAATATTCATAATTCATAACTGATTGGCTGTGTCAGCCAATCAGAGGAGATGTCAGCGTCCTATTCATTAGGAGAGAAAAGACCCTTATTCTTGGGAGCGGGTATCTATGAGGCGTTTTGGGGAAAACATAGTTGGTGATTTTACAGAAGACTTACGGATTCAACACGTTAGAATGACAACTTTTTGAGGGGCCCCATCATCTCTAAGATTAGTCATCTTGTATTTAGACGGTTGTGGGTTCAATTACAGCTTCTTCCTGTCACATAGTGATGTGACCCTTAACCCCAAGTTGCCTACCAGTCTGTGCCTGAATGTGTTTGTGACTGTTGTAAACTTCTTTGTGTGGTCAGTATGACTGGAAAGCTCTATAAATTTGGCCCACTTACTTAAAAGTGGGCCGAATTTGTTGACGAAAGGAATCAACAAAGAGCCACAATGGTCACTGAAATGAATTGAAATTGAAAAGAAGTTTCTGGTAAATAAAAAAAAAAACGACTGAAAATGAATCAATGAGAATCAGACGTTGGTTTTGAATTGTAGCCCAACAGATTAGAAAAACCAAACTAATTAAAAAGAACTTGACAAAAATGATTGTACTTGTAACTTAATATTTGACATTGAGACAATCAAAACTTCCACAGGTATTCCAGTCCACTCCTCATAGACAAGCTGCTCCAGTGGCCTCAGGTTTGAATGGTACCTTCTCCAGATGTTCAACAGGATTTAGATCAGGTCTCATAGAAAGCCAGTTAAGCTCTTCATTATTATTGAAGTTTTAGTTGTTTGTTTCAGGTCTTTACCTTGTTGGAAGACCGATGTCCTGTGACTGAGACCAAGCATTCTGACACTAGCACATTTCTCTCCAGAACGCCTTGATAGACTTGAGAAATCATCGAACCGGGGTCATTTTCATGCAACTGAAAGTTGGCTTGGTTCTGTTCTGGGGAACAGAACCAAGCCTCCTCTATGCATTCGGACAGTGTTCTGTTTTTGGCCTGCTTCATTTTACATCTGTGAACAAAGAGCCTTGCCAAAGAGGCTCCACTTCTGACTCATCTGTCTATAGTACATTCTCCCAGCAGCTTTGTGGCTTTTTGATATGCATTGTGGTAAATTCCGGTCTTGGATTTTTATGCTTTGCTTTCAACAAAGTCGTCCACCATGAATTCCACTTTGGCTTAAATACTGATTGATGGTAAATGGCCTGTACTTGTATAGCACTTTATCAAGTCCAGAGGACTCCAAAGCACTTCACTCTACCGTCAGTCATTCACACACACATTCACATGCGGATGGTGGCAAGTTATGGGACAGCAGCCATGGCTGACTGGGCAGTCTGACAGTGATGGTGGATGGTGAGCAATCGTGTCTCTTGACGAAGACCTTGGAGTTTAATTTCTTCTGAAGTTGTTCTGGATTATTTGGCTAAGATTTTTAATCTGATGTTAAACTGAGATTAGTTCTAAATAAAACATCCTAATATTTTAATTTATTTTTCAATAACCAGTGTTTAAAGTCTCTCTCTCATACATCTAAACCAATTTAGAATTTTTTTGTTTAGTCCAGATTGAGCTGAAGAAAAATCTAACATATCCATACCCAAGTATTTAAAATTTGGTCAAAAAAAGTGGACCAATGCAACATAGAACTGTTTATCATGAGCATAGCTTTGATCAGGACCATCATTTTTTTTTAGTCATTATGGCAAGTATAAATAAAAAAAAAAATCATAGAATTTAAACCTGAGCCTAGTGGAACACCTTGTTTCATTTGGAAAAAGATTCCAACTGCAACAAGATCACCAAAAATACCCTGGACCAGAGAATGAATTACTCCACTAAGCAGTACTGGACACTAGAACGTTCCTCTGTAAACTAACACTTCATGAACATGTTAGTGACTTACATTCAAACTTGGATTGAAATGTGTAGTGATGGAGCTCTTGTGTGTGTGAGGTCTAAGTGACAGCGGCGTTAACCCTGCCATCATCTGACCCTTTGACTCCTCTGTGGCTTTCCTTATAGTAATGTCTGCCATGTGGGTGCTCCTTGCCTCAACCTTTAACATCCACACCCAGACCTCGCGGGTGGATGCGTTGTGGGTGGAAGGCTGTCGGGGAGCCTGTGTGGATGGGTGGGGAAAGGGGATGTCCACAGAAATAATCACTGTGGTTAGTTTACGGTGCGGTGAAATGCACATCTGCCCACCAGTGTTTGTGAATGTGCAATAATCTCACACAGCTCATGAATTAGTATGTGTGTGCATGTGTGTGTGTGGCCAGTCTTTGTGTATAATGAACTCCCACAGAGATAGCAGGGCTGCGGTAAAGGGAGTTTCCTTCTCAGCCCCACTGCACTGTCTTTTTCAGGGAGAAGAAGCTCCACAGAGGAACAGAGGAGCTTTGTCAACAGCTGTTCTACCTCGCAGCTCAACTCTCCAGCTAATAAAACCACTTAGCGTCAGCCCACTACCGCTGGATGCCTCTGCTCAGTTAGGCATTCATAAGGCTACCAAAACCAGACTGCTTTCAGTACGCCTCAGATTGATCCTTTATTAAAGATGCTTCCCTGGAAGAAAAAAAGAAATCCCTTTTGCACCCTGTAAGTTGATCATAAGACTTAAAATGCTGTGCAAAAGAATTCAGACCTGTTTACATGTTTTTGACACATGTAAACAGACTGAGCCTTTGCACGCTTCAGAAAGAGTCCCTCTCCGCTACTACGGATGCTGAAGCAACCCAATGTCACTTTTATCTGGTTGATTTTGCTGTCGTGCAGGATGCAAACCAAAGTTGTCATTTTATCAAAAACCCTTTGACTAGGAAAGAAGAGGGTAAAGCATAGCAGAACTGAAATTAAACTTAAAAATAGAGCAATGAGTCACAGATGGATTGTTGGTGTGAGGAGGCAAGATGTTGGCGGTACAACACAAAAGATATGAAAACACTGAAAACCATCATTTGTTCAGATTCAAACTCTATTATTAACTATAAAACAAATTACACTTGAAATATTGCATATATTATTTAGAATACAAAATATTTGTCTAACACTAATATTTGGGCACCAGGACATGTTGGAGTTAAAGGAAACAAGATGTCAGAGAAGATGTCAAAGACAGCAATTCAAAATCCTGTTAGCTTCATGGTAAAACCAAGCAAACCCTCAAAAAACTGATGAAAGAAGTAAAGAAAGAAGGTTTTCTGAAATTCAGAAGGGAAAAGACGGGCATGGAACAATTACATAAAATATTCACCCATGTCTGGTGACATGGATGAAAAAAAACCAACAGAAAAACAAGCTGTGCTCATAGCTTGGTATAATTAAGTCTTCCTCACAAATTAAACAAGTTGTTCTCACGAGTTATTAAGTCGTGACCACTGTATTTTTTTTTCTCCCATGCCACCAATTGTGCTCCGTAGAAAGGAGAACTAGAAAAAGAAATAGAAAGGAGGAAATGTTAATAATTAATTACAAGACCAAGACTTAATTATACAAAACAAAATAATACAAAATGTGATCACTGTGAAAAGAATGGAGAAAAAAATATGGATGAAGAGAGTGTTTGAAAATATCAAGGAAAAATAAACTGATTATAAATTTAATCGAAAGACAGACAGACAGACATTCTTCAAGCAAATTTTCATCTTTCAAAGTTTTTTTCTTATTTCTGAGACTTATTGGGTGGAAATTCACTCCTCCATATTTTGTCAATCTACATTGACCCTTATACACCATCATGCATTTTGTTTAGTCTTTCACCTAAAATCCCAACAGTGAGTTTTAACATGCAAAAACTATACAAAAGTTCAAGAACCAATACTTGCATGAACGTCTCTGTAAGGAATCTGTTACATGAGGTCAATGTGTGTGACCCACTCTGAGATGTGCTACCCATGTCTGGGATTTACCAGCCACCCACAAATCATATCTTTCAACCGTGCGTAATTGCAAAGTGCAGAGCAGAAGGGGGCAGCATTGCCTCTCTGATCGCATCCCTTCATAAATCACTTCTTGTTCCTCACAGAGGTCTGTTTGTAAAATATGCACGCAGCTGCACTTGCCAGTTGTTGACGCAGATAAGCACAAGGATCACACTTGACCCTGAATGTAATGATCTGTAAGTGAAGCTGTGGGGTTAAGAGAGGCACCAGCTAAAGGAGCACTAATTGAGCAATCAGCTCTGTGTGTGTGTGTGTGTGTGTGTGTGTGTGCGTGCGCGCTGGCGCCATGGGGTGTTTTGACCTGCTCTGACTCTGGCGGTGTGCTCGGTTAATGGTGCCTGACCTCTGTGAAGGGGCATTACTCAAACAGAAAACTGTTAGTCGTTTCCCGAATATCACGGCGCTCTGACAGCGTTTAAAAACGTAATGAGAAACTTCTTAGGCATTGATGAAAGGATATGGAAGTAATACAAAAAACGGGCAAATGGTTCCCACGGGGAAACAGAGCAGTAAAATATTGAGTCATCTTTCTTTTGCACTTTTAGACTTTAAAGCTGCATTATGTAGCATTTACAGAAATATGTTTTTTTCCCCCCATATTTGTTCAAACTGTCACCATGCTATGAAACAGCTCATCTGCAGAAGGAAGTGCTCCTCCTGCTTATGCTGCTATTGTCTGAATTAATGCACCGCTCCAACCAAAAACAACCAATCAGAGCCAGTAGGCGGGGCTTAGTGCTATCAATCAATGGTGCTAAATTTGCTAAAGGCAGAGAAACAACTCACCGTTTCAGGAAAACTGATTTTCCACTGTCATCAGTGGCTATGCTAACTAGCGTTAGCATTGGTGGCAGGCTATGCTGTGGTGAACTAACTGTAGCATAACAGAGAGCACAGGGCAGCAGGTGAACACGAGAGTGATTAACAGCACTGAGACCCTCTTCCTGTCTTGGATTGGTTGTTTCTGACTGAGTGGTGTATTTCTGCAGTTTGTACTGGGAGCACTGGGAGAACCCAACGTAGCTCGATTTTTCCCACAGATCATATAAATACTGTCACGACATGGTGGTTTATTTTAACAAATATGTGAAAAAAAAACAAACAAAAAAAAATCGAATCTTTTTCTTTCTTTTATAAAAGTTATATTTTGCAGCTTTAACAGTGAATCAGTCGTTCAGGTTGCAATTTAAAATAAATTGTTTGAAAACTGATTCTTGGAAAATTTGGCAGATTCAGAGAATTATCACTTTCCACAAAAAAGTTACATTCCCATTTACACTGAAATGGAATGTCACACTGAATGAAATATAATGTTATATATTAAGTACTATCAGTCTGAGAAGGGCTACAGCAGCCTGAAGTTCAACATTCTGTACTGACAATTATTCACACGTTTCAGCCATTCAAGACAGTTTCTCTCTTCATCAGTGATGGCAGTAATGAGGATGATGCTTCAGTCTGTTCTCCTAAAAAAGTTTCTGGATTGACAGTTCCTGGGTTTCTCTTTGGACATTTTTTCCTGCATTTTCCACTTGCAAGAGCACTGTGTTGATGGGCAGAGAAATAAACATTTTGAAGAAAGTCGAGCATAGGAGGATAGAGAAGTGATGATCTGAGCTTGTTCTGCAGCCGATGTGCACTGCAAAAAATGCTAAAACCTATCTAGTATTTTCATCTAGATTCTAGTACAAATATCTTAGTATGCTAAAAATAGGGCAAAGCTTTCGTGTAACTTTTCAGTAAGATACATGAGTTTATTTTAATTCAATAATTCTTGAACATTAATGAAATGTACTAGTTCCACTGGTAAATTATCTCAAATGGGAAAAAAACGTCCTGTTTTCTATCATTTTTAACTTGTTTTGAGAAGGATGTGTAGACTGGTTGACCAAAGCAGCAGGCGAAGACGTCGAGTTGGTTTTGAAGTTTTAATTAAAACTGAAGGATCAAAAACTCACTGGGAAGGCAGCGAGCCAGAGAGAAACAAACAAACAGGAACTGGGAATAAAAAGAAAGCAGGATAAAACGGGGAAGTGATGGGATCTAGAGGAGTTACAGCAGAGGAAGTGTTTAAAAAGTGGGAGAGTGAATGTTGAACAAATGTGCTGATTAACTCACATAAAAAAAAAATAACTTGACATAATTAAACTAGAGTAACAAAGAATAACAAGGCACACTAATAAGTATAAATTAGAATCACTAAGGAAGCACTGAAGTAAAATAAAACAGAAACAAAACTGATATAATCAAACACAGAGACTCAAGAACACAGAAGAATAATGAAACTAGAATTAATAAATCAAACACCAAAACAACCCAAGGTCCTGACAAAAGCTATATTTTACAGTGTAAACATTGAATCCACCAGAAACTCCTTTGGTTAATAAAGGTGGGCTAACATTACTGAAGAGACTTAAAAGCAAGTCATATTCAATGAATGTCTTGGAATTCATTGTGAAGGCTTTATTTTTGTTAATTATTTACATACTTATGTTAAACATAGACACAGATTCAAGATAAGTTGAGTTATTTTTAACAAATATTTTTGAAGACATAAAGCACCTGTGCATAGATGTATGATCATTCAATTCAGTTTGTTTATGTAGCATTTCACAGTAAGTTTTGTCTCGAGGAACTTTACAAGTCGTCACCCATACATTCCAATTGATCCTAGATATCAATCAGTTTATTATTGAAATGAGTTTAAAACGTTTTCTTGCTCAGGAAACCCAGTGAATCACATTGAGTCGTTGATTTGCAGTATTCACTCTTTCTGAGCCAGCAGAACCAGAACCTGGCTCCGTACAATCTGCCACAAGACAGACCACACACATTTGAGAGCACACACACACACACGCACACACACAAAACGAAACATATCTAGCTCTATTTTCCATGTTCGTGAAAAGTTCAAAGTTAATGTTTAGGGACAACAGCCGAAATAATGGCCTTTGGCTATTTAGCTAATCCTGGCACATTTGCAGAAATGTCAGTTGTTTTTCCTACCAAATAAATAAAAATAACAGCAGGAGAGGGAAAAGGGTTAGTTGATGGTAGCATTAGTTCTTCTGATGTCCTCCTCCAGGAGGGAACCACAGCCAAACAGAAAACCAGAAAAAAACAAAAGTTAACAGTTGAAATAACAGCAAAAGGAAAAATGGAGGTTGGAGAGCAGTAGGAGAAGAAAGTTGGGAAAAGTATTAGCTTGTCCTCCAGCAGCCGAAGCCTGAAGCAGTTTACTATGGTGATAGTTGAGGATAACCAAAGCCCTTAGAATGAGGCCTGAGGCAGAGAGCCGTTCCCTGACTGGTCTGACCTTACTGGAGTTTTTATCCTTCCAGCTGTTCTAGCAGGTCACAGCTAGGCTTCCACAGAAAGGAACAGAAACGGGGTTTTCAGTGTGTGTCACATCAATAGATGCCAAGGTCAGTAAAGGACAGGAAAAAAACAAGGACAGATTGTGACTAAAATAAAACACGCTGATGGACGAAGCCTACAATTTGTGGGATCTGGGCATAAAGCAAACAAAGGGCAGCTTTTGTAGGGACTAATGCATGTCAGCCATATCATTGTCCCGCCGCAGCTTTGAACACTGCTGGGGACGTTCGCCGCTCCGCTGTGTCTGTCCTCTTTCTATATTAAAGCCAGTCACCTCAAAGGAAACGGCCTCAAATATTCAACAACTGAATGGCGGTACTGTCATTATGGCCGATGTGGGCACAAAAAAAAACAGGTTTTGGGGGTTTTCGTCCCAGCGACTTGCAGCCCTCCGGTTAGCCGGGACGAGCTGCTGTTTATCTCAGAGCCTTTCTGTGGCTAAACTTAGTCAGCTGTCATTATGGATCTCACTCTCTCTCCCTCATCCGTCCTCCCCCTCTCTGCTCCAGCATTTATTTATTTCTTTCCCAATTTTGCCTTCTAATGACCCGTGTTGTGTTGTTGTTTGATGGCTCCCCTGTCGCCCACATCCTGTGAGGAGGAGAAGGGGTGGCTGAGACGCAGGAGGCCGAGCGCGGGAAAAACAGCACAGCAGACCACCTATATGGATAAAAGCCACGAGCGATGGGGACAACATTCCATAGGGGACAAGGAGACTGAAGGTACGAGCAGCAGTGGTCTGCACACACATTTCGTACGAACCACTTCGTGACAGCGACACCTTCACAGATGTTCGTATGAAAGCATTAAATTCTTCCCGGCAGGGAGAGGAAACGTTAGCAGGGCAGCTAAGAGTGAGTGATTCACACATGAAATCATGTAAATATGTATTAGTGAGTGCTGAGGGGTCAGGAAGGTATGCAAAGGTGAAAGCGGTCTTTGTGTTTGGAGCCGAGCCCTCTGGTGGACCCTGTTCAGGCCCGGTACAGGGGGATCACAGTTAATAACTGTGTGGTGGGCTGTCAGAGGCACTTAGCCTGACGCTGGGCAGGCTGGGCCAGGCTGGGCCAGGCTGCCGTCTCCGACTCCTCAGCCTGGACTCAGGAACTCAGCGCTGAGGGAAACGGAGGGAGGGGGACGGACAGAGATGAGCACACGAACGAGCAAAACACAGAAAACACTCAGTGGGAAAACCCTTCACTATCATTTCCATTATAAACAAGCAAAACAAAAGTTTGTCAACATTCCTCTAATGTAAAAAAAACAAAAAAAACAAGAACAAAAAAAAACCACAGTTTCACAATCATTAAATAAGAAACACAATTAAAATCAGTTTGAATAAGTTTGTACATGCGATAGGTCACTCAGAAATATGCTGCGTCATGATCCTCAAACTACTTCCTGTCTTCTTGTTTGTGGTTTTTGCCAGTGGCAAAATCTGGCTGTTGATCATCATGTGTGATTCAAAAATGTGTGTCCATTGTAGTTTTGTGAAGTAAACCAATTTTGACACAGCCAGAAAAAAATCACCTCATCCTAGAGCAAAAATGTTTTTTATCCAAAAGCAAGAGTTTTTTTCAAAATTGGCATGTTTTCATTAAACAAATTTATCTTCGAAATGTCAAATTGCTCAATTAAATGGTCAATGGAAATGCAACTGCTGTCTATTCAGCATGAAAAAGACTGAACTTAGAAGACTTAGTGTGTCCACAGCAGGGGCTGCATTTCCATTGACCATATAATTTCATAATTTGACATTTCGAAAATAAATTTGCTTAATGGAAACAGAGCTATTTTGAAAAAACGTGTTTTTTTTTCTATAAAAGTCTTACCACTTGGGTTAGGCGCTTTTATAAAAAAAAGGGTTTATTTCACAAAATTGCAATGGAAACATTGTTTTTGCATCATAATTCACAAGATCAACAACCAAATGTTGCCACAAAGAACCCGACAACAGGAAGTAGCAGGCATGTTCCTTAATGACTTATCATGTGAATAGACTTATTCACATGTGACTTTAATTGCATTTCTTGTATAATGGAAACATCACATTTGAGGAATGGTGTTTAACTAAAATTGGAATATTGACAAAGCTCTATCCACATTTGAAAACATAAATGCATCTTTGTCTGACCGGCAGTCTGATATAACTGATACCAGTCAGTATCTGTTGGTTTGGGCTGACATGCAGAATTTCAGCAGAATCAACAGAAATGTTTATTTGGTACTTGAGAATTTACTTAAATATACAACCTCATGTAATTATTTAATAAGATGTCAATGAAAGCACTTAGATACTTTTTTTTTTAGAAATGTACTTTTCCTTTTGCGTTGTCTCGTGATCTTTTAAGAGCCGCCTCGTTTTGTTGCATCAGAAGAAAATACTTCTTGGTCAAATTAAAATAATTTTTAATCTCAGTCTACCAGGCATATGAACAATTGTAAGATTAAGAACAGTGCGTCTGTCTAATTTTGATGGCCTAGTTTTGGTTAGACACCATTGGGTGTCATCAAAACAAGTGGAAGAACTGCAGGACAGAAAACGTTCACTGGTATGACCAGACCAGGTCAGGAAGCAAAGTACAATTTTTATCTATCTATTAAAAATTTGAATTAAAATTCTTTTTCTGAAACAGGGTTATTGACAAGTGTAGGTGATCCATTCACAAAATTAAATCAATAATCCATTGTTATGCACATATCCTGTGATGTCTATTATGATCTAACAATGAATAAACATGTTTTTTTTTGTTTTTTTTAACACATATTTATTTATTTAATTATTGGGTTTTAATTTTGTCCCTCGATTGAAGAAGATGAATTTTTATGAACTGAACATGATTTTGTTGGGGGACCTCCTGCTGGGGGCGCCACTGTTACCTAAGCAGGGAACAAAAGTTGAATACGGAAGACAACTTCACAAATTTTAGTCAGTCTGTTCTACAAATTTTTATCTTCAGTTTACTGATTTTCATAAACCCAAACACCCATAAACAGCAGTCACACACACATACACACACACATACACACACAGCAACAGTTCAAACAATCAGGTTCCAGTGTGTTCATCACAACAGTTTGGAGCTACTGTCACTGTATTTCCTCTAAGCATGTCATAAAAATATCAATTTTCTTTAATTGTTTGTTGGAGGATCTGGTGCTGAAGTCCAGCCCACACAGTCAGAAAAAACATCTCTTTACTGTCAGTGTGAATGTTTTTACTCTCCGGAAGAATTTCACTCTGTTTTAAAAGCCTGTTTAATTCTGGTTTTATTGGTCCTTGACCTTCACTGAGTTAAATATCACCTACGTTTCTTTCAATAAAACAACAAAGTCAGAATTAAAATGTCTACAATTCATAAATCAGGAAATTGTTTGCTTGAGTCACTTAAAACTTTAAAGAGAATATTGTTTGTTGGTATTTGAACGACTCCCGTATAATATTGCTATTTATACACAGTATTAGGGGACTGTCTTCAAACACATGTTTGAGATCCAGGATGGGGACACTTGAACTGTCTCATGTGTCAGTCACATGGTGGAGAAAGCTCACCTTCTGACATTCATATAAAGTCACAAGGGCCAAATGATTAATATTTGACCAGTTTTCTTTCTCCTGACAGAAGCTTGTCAGGCGCTGTTAATGTGGGAAATGACATCTGTTCCTTTTCTTTACAGATTTCTAGATTTTGACAAAACGATTTAAAAAGAAAATGCAACACAAGACAATTATTTTCCAATCTTTCTCACCAAAGATATGAAAATTGCGTTAACTGCGCTGCAGCTGATAAACCACATTTGACGTAGCTTTGACAGCAGCCTTCTGTCCTTCCTTCCTTCCTTCCTTCCTTCCTTCCTTCCTTCCTTCCTTCCTTCCTTCCTTCCTTCCTTCCTTCCTTCCTTCCCTCCATCCATCTGTACACTGCAGAAACACAAAATCTTACCAGGTGTTTTTTTGGTCTAGTTTGTAGTTCTAATATCTCAGTACACTTGAAATGAGATAAAACTAACTTACAAGTATCCTTTTGACAAGACATAGCAGCTTGTTTTAATTCCGTAATATTGATGACAAAATACTAGTTCCAGGTTACTAGGCATTGAGGACACTGATTAGGTATTAAGTATTTGGGTTTCTGTCAAATTATTAACATCAAATTTAACTCGTGGAAATGAGTTAAATGATAAATGTACTCACTGATTCTGATGCTTTAGTAAAATAATAAAAGGTAACAACAAATTGCATCATTACAAATGTACAAACACAAGCAAAATAACAATAAAGTTGTTT
This sequence comes from Poeciliopsis paucimaculata, assembly GCA_903067055.1. NCBI lineage: Eukaryota > Metazoa > Chordata > Actinopteri > Cyprinodontiformes > Poeciliidae > Poeciliopsis > Poeciliopsis paucimaculata. The sequence goes on from CAEGAD010026384.1 coordinate 22,634, forward strand.
TATTATTTTTTTTTCTTTTTACAATTTAAGGTTTTTTAAACCAATATTTATATTGGTTTAAAAAGCCAGTGCTGATATTTACTGTTTATGTTCACTTGACACCCAAAGGCTCAGTAAAATATCTCCACCTAAAAAATCAATTAAACATCTGCAGTTCACGTTCTGACTAAAACCAGGGAGCCAGAGAGCATCACTCAGTTCTAAAGTCCTTCAATGGCTCCCTGAAGCTCAAAGAATAGATTTTAAAATACTGCTGTTAGTTTATAAATCACTGAACGGCTCAGCACCACGAGACATCAAAGATCTGCTGTTGCTGCATCAACCTTCCAGACCCCTCAGGTCTTCTGGTTCTACTCTGCATCCAGAACCAGAACCAAAACGAGGAGAAGCAGCATTCAGGTTCTATGCACCGCAAATCTGGAAATCTGGAACAAACTTCCAGATTTGTTTTGCAATACTGCAAAACTACAATATTGCAGTAAAAGTGCTGCAATACTGAGATCTTTTAAATGAAAGCCAAAATTTCCCCCCTTTTTTTAAAATGACCTTTTCATTAACAACTAAAACATTATTAATAATATCTTTATCCCAACTTTTAATGACTTTTCTTTATTATATTGATGTACAGTAGGTAATGGTTGCCTGATGTTTTATGTTTCTATCATGTGAATTATTTTGGACTCATAATTGCTCCATGCATATTAACTTGCTCTATCAACTGGAAAATAAATTCAGTTCAATCCAGTTTACCTATTTTGCGCCAATTGACAATAAATGTCGTTTCAACAAACCGTTTCAATTCAATCACACTTACATCCCAATTTGTCCCAGTTATCCAACAGTACAGTATGCTAGATTAATTATTAATTTCTTCCCCTGATGTAAATTGACAATCTATTTATCTATACAGTGAGTGAAGATTGACAAAACCGGAACCTGCTTTTAGACGGGAAAGGAAAAATCAACAAAGCCAGCCCAGCTATTTAATCCCATATAGCAGGAGTGGGCAGGCCTGGTCCTGGAGGGCCGGTGTCCTGCCACTCTTAGACGTCTCCCTGGTCCAACACACTTGAATCCAAGAACTGAATCACCTCCTCAGTGCAGTCAAGGTCTTTAGAGTCCTGATAATGACCTCATTATTTGACTCAGGTGTGTTGAAGTAGAGATACATCTAAAAGTTGCAGGAGACCGGCCCTCCAGGCCTGGAATTGCCCACTCCTGCCATATAGGATCTCATCTGTTTAGTCAAGGCTCCTCAAGTCCTTTAACACAACCTGAGGCTGAACACATTGAAATGAGGCTCCATCTCCAGTCATCAGGATCAGATGTTATCAGGTCCACAACAAAGAACCACCCAGACCTCTTATCTGATCCCCCCCCCCCTCGCCCTCGTAAAGCGCCATGGACCAATGGAGACCCGTCACATCTTGAGTGGCATTTCCTTCTAAACAATGCTGACGAACAGACTGGCCTTCCTGTCTGTGAACTCCAAAGTCCAGCTCATCCCAGTTTACAAGATTAGATAACTCGCCGTTAAAGGCAGGCAACTGTTTGCTCAGTGACTCCTCTCTGCCCTAATAGCATCTGATCTAATGGGAGATTGCTGGCTGCTTGTTGACTGTGGAGACCCACACAGTGTCATGGCAATGGCCAAACAACACAGGGAAAACAAAGCAGGGCTGAGCTTTAGTGCCTATAATCACTGGATAAATATCAGCCTCTTTGCTTAAAACTGCCAGCAATAAATACTGTATGTAGCTCTAATTACAGCCACAACATTGTGTGTAACATTAAAACATAAGCTAACCTGACATGAGATGCTAATAGCATTCTACACTGATTGCACAACAGTTTCTTCAGCAGTCATATTTAGTTAGAACGCACTGTTTGTCCCCTTATGGATTTAATCATGTAAATGTTTCAGATAATCAAAGCCATTTTAATTTCAGGAAGATAAAATATGCTGTTTTCAAATCATGATTGCATTTATTAAGCAAAAAGGTCTCTCCAACCCAACCTGCCGTGTAAAAAATAATTATCCCAGAAAACCTATTACCTCGTTGCGCTGCCCTGGGTGATAATAATTGATATCAAAGGTTTGTGAGAACTGGCAGTGAGTCTTGTGCACAGTTGTCTGCTCCTCTATGTAGAATTGTTTTAATTCAACCACATTAGAGGATTTTACATTATAAATATCGTGTTTGATCACAGAATCATAATCTAATTGCGATCTGAATTCTCACAATTTTATGATTCTTGGGGCAAAGCGACAAACTTATCTGTGGCCGGTGGTCAGTCACATTCCCTCTGGTTGTCTTTCTACAAAATGATCTGAATCAAGTCCGACAACAAAGATAAAAACTGAATTTAAAACTTTTTTCCAGCAAATAATCTAAAGATTTGTAATCTTCCATTCAGAAGCTCTAACTATTTTTATCAGCAGGTTGGTGCAATCGTACCTAACTTCTTTGCTTAATGGTTTAGCTTCAATGAAAGCTGTGGTCAATACACTCGTTGTCCTGACAGGCAGAGCGAGAAAAGATCAGTACAAAAACCAGCAGCCAAAACATTTTCAGCGCCGAGAGCCATCGATATGTTTATTTGTTTCAGGAGTGGCGGCCATCGAAAGAAGTTCTGGTCAAAATCAACTCTAACGTTTGTGGACATGATAAAATAATCAGGAGAAGTGGTGAACATTCTTTGCAAACACGGTCACACAGCAGAGGTTTTCATCATGGCCAAAGTTCATGCAGCCATGAGTTAACTGTAGCTGACTCCTATTCTAAAAAAAAAAATAAAAATGACATTTTTGACAAATGCTGTATTGTTGTGTTTAGTTAGCTTTGCTTTCTGTTAACTTCACCTAAAATCTGTCAGTCATTATCTTTATGAATTCCTGTGTTGTTGGTCATATCCTCGTCTCTGTTTTCTCTTAGCCAAATCCACATGTAAACAGTCATTAGTAAAAACCCGCTATCCATCCAGACATCCATTTTCTAACACCCTTGTCCCTAGTGGGGTCAAGGGTGTTAGTGGGGTGTTAGACCGTAGGCACCATAGTGCTGGTGCCTATAGACAGGTCACCAGTCTGTCACAGGGCAACACAGAGACAGATAGGACAAACAATCATACACACACACACACGCACACACACGCACACACACCTAAGGAGCATTTAGAGAGACCAATGAACCTGACAGTCATGTTTTTGGACTGTGGGAGGAAGCCGGAGTACCAGGATAGAACCTGGCAGAACATGCAAGCTCCATGCAGAAAGACCCCGGGCCGGGAATCAAACCCAGGACCTTCTTGCTGCTTCTTGTCTGTTTCTATCCAAAAGCAAAGTTCAGAAAGATGGAGAGACAACCAAGAGTCCAGTCAGAGATGGTCAGGTTGATACTTTCCTACCTGGCCTGCTAATTAAAAGAAAAATCTTTTGTCACGCTAGAAGAAGTTACTTCTAAATTCCTCACTAAATGATGATATTGATAAAAGCCATTTTCAGTTTTAATGAATAGTAAATGACAATGAATGACAGTCATTCCCAAAGACACAGCAGCAGAGTGAGTAGGGCAGAGTGAAGGTCACTGAGGTCACAGAACGAACCCCGACCTTCTTTTGTGAAGGTGGGCTCATAGAGTCCAAAACATTCAGAATGTTTTGAGCAACACGTTCAAATTGTTGAATTAATTTTACTTTTATTCTACTAATTTAGCTTGAATTAAGAAGTCGTCATCATAACAAGCTTAGTGAAAACTGTGTTGGCATTTTGTTAGCATGTTTTCTATCATTAGTACAGTTTGATAGGAGCCTTATCCAAACTGGCCACCCATATTAATAA
>CAEGAD010026389.1:0-73067 GCA_903067055.1 Poeciliopsis paucimaculata
ATCTCAGAGGACCACTCAGGAACAATACATTTAAATATTCTCTGTGAATAAACCACTAAATCAAGACCTTCCGGCCTAATGTTTGAACCTGCATGTGGGTGAAAAAACTCAAATCCAACATGACATTTGATGTTTAGACACATTTTGTGTGCAGTAGGTATGTGCTGGGAAACCCCCCCCCCCAAAAAAAACTAAACCACGTTTTTTAGTGCAATAAAAAGACGCTAACATTGGCTGCCCGGAATTTACATGAGATACAAAACAAGGCTGAAAGGGGACAAAAAGAAAAAAAAAAGTGACTTCTGAGTGAAATGAAAATGGCTCTGTGCTTGTACATAAATTTATTTTCACAGAGGGAAGAAAAGCACTTTTATCGGACGACAAGCACTTTCCTCGGCTCCTTAAGAGTGACACTAATGTTGTGGTAAATGTTGATGCTGTGATAATACTGCCTGCAGAAAGGATGGGTGGGGGGGAATTCCTGTACACTCAGTGTCTTGGAAATGAAAATATCAGAATTGACTTAATGTGGAGAGGAAACAAGATTCTGATATATATATTTTTTTTCCTGCTGTTGTGCCATCCAGGTCCCCAAAGTCTACATCCTCCTTGACAACGTTATTATTTTTTACATTAAACAGTTAATCTGTCTGTTAAGTATTTTTGTTTTGATCAGTTCTAACACAACCAGAGGAGAAACTCAACCCAAGGGGGGGAAAAAAAACTCCACAGATGGAATTAATAAAACAAAATCTGACAGATCTTTCTAATATACACACTCAGTCGCTTCAGTAACTGATTCGATTCAGAGGTGCCAAGAAAACTTCTCCTTTTTGAGGCTTTCCATTGTTCACCTGCTCGTTTGAAAGAAAGAGAGGGGGGGGGGATTCACTTGAAATGAATGTACAGTCAAGCAGAGCTAAAGGGAACAAGAGCAGATATATTTAGTTCTCAAACTGTCACCAACATACTGAATAATAGAGCTGCAGAACGCTCGCATGTAGACAAGCTAAAAGGGTTTTGCTGTCGTTTCTCTGATTTGGCGCCAACAGGATGATGGTATGTCTTGTGTCATCATAAAAAGTAATCTCGGGTGCTGTCTGTTCCCGCGTACTAATCTGTGAAACCCGCACAGATACTGAGGTTTCAAAGACGGGTCTCTCGCAGATTACTAATAAGTTCCATCTGACCTGGAACGCGCCCAGAGGTCAAAGGCCATATGGCCTGTAGAGCTTCTTATCATCAGGGGTGGCAGGATAGGAATGCAAAACATGTTACAAATAACCCAAGTTCAATCCCCTTGAGAGTTTTTTTTTTTTTTTCAATGACCGGCAAAAAATTATCAGAGCCACATTGCATGTTATTGTTTACATCTAGAAAGTGCGCAATGCTGGAGGGCAAAAATACGATTCTTTTGGTTGAGATACTGCTGCGGTAAATAAGTTAACTTAGTGCAACACGCCACAACATAGGGATCACAGAAAAACGACTCAAAACCACTCGTACTCTTCACAGACCTTTTGCCATAGCAACTGACTGACAACAGCTCTACTAGACATCAGAGCAGAGATTACTTAACATCTATCAGGACTCAGCACCAAAAAACCCCACAAAGAACAGAAAATTCAGTCCGTTAAAGTCTTTAAGTCCTGTCATAAATTCCAACATTTAGCTTTCTGGTTGTCTGGAATTAAGCTCTTGACGTCTTTATGCTCTATGGATGTTGCATGGCTTTACCTGAGGGCGAATTTGTTGGACTGTCCTAAATGCTGACAAAAGTCTTCTCATAATGGAATAACGGACTTGAAATTGAACAGTTGTTGTATCTTTGAGGTCATTTTGTTTACGTTCCTTCCGGTGCTCGATAAAAACACACCATTTTGCGCCTTACCAGCAAAAATCTCAGCTTTAATGGACTTGGAAACCAATATGCATGTTTTGGTGAGATTAAAAAAAACAGAACGTCATTCCTGCACAATGTTTTTTATGGAAAAAAAAAAAATATATATATATATATATATATCTTTGCTGTTCTTCTACAGTCGTTGAAGATTGTGAACGCCTCAACAGACAGAGAGACAAAGGGTTGAGAATTTGTTTCGCCACCCATCCATCATCAAGTCCTACAGAAATCAATCCATGTTCAAGGTTTAGATTAAAAATATGCTTTTCAAACCACAGGCAAATGCCACACGAAAGTAAATACGGCTACTACTATGAGAGAGCTTCGTAATCCAAACTACTCCAAATGACTTTATTTCAGTCAAGCAAAACCCATCGACCCTCCCCGGTCCCAATCACCTTCTGTCTCATGCAGGAGAAAGCAGCAGCAGCAGCTTCCCACCTCAGCCGAGGCTCCATGAATGATGAGTAATGGCGTAGGAGAGTGAGGTCATTATCGAGACGTGAAAGTTTGAATCGGCGCACCGGAGGCTTCATTTGTTCCGCATTCACGACTCTCTTTGACTACGAAAGTGCACACCTGACTCGCGGCTGGGGGAGACGGGGTGACTGGCGCTTCTGCTCGTTTCCGCTTCGCCGTTTTGAAGAAGGAGCAGGGCTGAACAATTCGGAGAGGGATCTCTTCAATGCTCCTCGAAATGCTGGATGTGTGAGTGGAGATTTTGGGGTATTTTTGCCTCTCAGAAAGAAGAACTGTGATTCAACTTGACAAAACGTCAGTTCGAAATGCAATAAAGTAGACCGAAAATAGATTGCAATAAATATGATGTAAATCTCGGCAAGGGTGCGACTCAATGCTGCATTTGTAACCTTGCTAAGTCAACAAACAACGAAGGAGGCCATTTGCCACACAAAACAAGAATCAGAGCAAACACAACTCCAGTGCTATTTTTAATTTTTTAAAAAATTTGTTCCTCCATCACAATAAGACTCTACGTTTTGCTGGTCTGTTGCATGAAATTAATTTCATTCGAGACACAACCTTTGTGTCGAGAAGTCCAACATTAAACTTCAATTTTAGCAAAGCAAAGATGAGAAAGTTTGTGGGTAAGGAACTGTTGCAAAATAGGGGTATGCATGACTAGGAATTTTGGTATCAATCCAATACCACATAAATAGATATAGCCGAGAGCAATACCGATAAGATACTTAAACATTGTCATTATCATTGAATAATTTGGGGATTCGACTTCAGTTGATTGAGATAAAATACAGGGCAAAGATTTTAGACAAATGCAAGTGTTTTTTTTTGTTTGTTTTTTTCTATAATTAACCAACTACAACAGAAAACAATGTAGTAGTATACAAATGAAATAATTCCCCAATTACCTTCTACTACACACAACTGTTTATAGGACAACTGTAATCCACATATACCCTACACAGAAATACTGTCTTTCCTTCAATGGTTAATAATCCGCCAAATTCATATTTCAGATTTGAATATTATAGAGTTTCAGTCACATTTTTTTTAAGCTGAGCGAATAGACCATATAAAAAACATGCTTAAGAGGGAAATGAACAAATTGTATCTGAAAGAAAGCAGACATTTTCAGAGCAAACATTACAAATATATGAAATGTTACTCTCACATTGAAAACATACGCTCTTGACATTGAACATCTTAATTTCTGCATTCGGAGGAGAAAATATAAACTAAAGTACCGAACTCATTGCGCGATTATCAATCCGATACCAATACTCAGGTTTGTATCGAGCTTTAGAATGATCACAAAGCACTGAGTGTTTTCCAAAGTAAGTTTTGGTTAGTCATTCCTATTATATATATAAATATTAATTGACAGAAATATCTCCAGTGGACTTTCATGATACCAATCAGTTGCTAGGAGATGCGTGACATCTCCAAAGGCTCTAAAAACATATCACAATATCGTCATTATTCTCAGTAGGTTCTGATTGTCGGCAAACTCACAGCGCCGTGGGTGTGTGTGCGCGCGTGTGTGTGTGTCTGCTGCTCTTTGGTCCCTGACGTGTCGGCTCTGAGTCACTCCATAGTTTCACTTGCTTTGATCTCCAGTGGGATCGCTGCCTTTTTCCAAGATGACACATCGTGTTTAGTCATCGGCAGGTTCGGCCTGTGTGCGCTGTCTGCCGGACAGAGAGAGAGAGTTTCGTGATATCTGACCCAGAGTATCCAACGTCATGAAAAAACTTTAAAAAGATTTTTTAAAAAAACAAAAAACCCCCCCCAACTAAATAGAGAAGACAAAGAGATAAAAGCAAAAGGAGAACTGTGAGAGTGAATATGGGAGAGTCCCTCTGTTCGGAAAGCACAGAGTTACCTTCAGCGGACGACCCGCAGCAGACAGGACCGTGAAACGGAACAACGGCCTTGATTTGTCCTCGGTGGGCTCCGATGGTTGAGGAGCCACTCAGTGTAGCTGTTTATAACACAGTGTGCATCAAATGCGCTCTGACAGCAACACAAGCCTCTGTCTGTTTGGCTCCAAACGGCAGAGGAGATCGGAGGGAGGGGAGCCCTGCAGCGCTGTGGTCTGTATGGAAGGGTTGCTTCATGCGTTTGTCCTCAAGATGTCAGCTTTACCAATGTGGGCAACATTAAACTCCTCACTCGAGCTTCACAAAGTCTCGTGTGTTGTGTTCACACACGTTAGGTTTTTTTGTCGTCACATTCTGTAGTTCCAGACAGGATTGGTCATTAAATTGGTAACAATATATATCGCGATACGCATGTTATATGTTTATACCAATAGATAAAATGTCTTATAGAATTTACAGTATTGAAGGCATAAAATATTCACTGGACTACGAAAGACTTCAGCCTCTCTCGAGCGAAGCAAGATTGGTGACATCAACTAATTCGCTCACGCTTTGGTTACCTAGCAACAACTTGTTGAGTAACTTGCGCAGCCACAGATTACAGTTTTGCCACCGTACCTCATAACTGCTTATTGCAGACATGTGTGGTGGTGCCTATTGTTTTTCTGGGTAATAGCTCCATGCACTATTTTTGTCGCTAATCTTAGCCTACCGATTGTCTTCCAGTGTAATTCCTCCCGATTCTCATCTCCCTTCACTGTTCTGTCTGGGCTTTCTTCCATTGAAGTGGATTTCTCTGGCAGAGTTTCTACAAGGCCAATCAGCAAACGGAAGGATGTTGATTTTCTGCACTGTTTTAGAATTGTTGTCTCCCTGTAATTTTCAGTTTCTGGCGCACTCCATATGTGGCAGGAAAACGTGAGCATAGTTATAAGCTTCAACACAGTTCAGCAAGCAATCGTTTCTAAATAGCCGAGAGCCCAGACCCTCTACATGAAGCAAAGCATAGAAATAGAGGCTGGATTTTACCAGGCGAGACTAATCTGCAAAAACTTACAAGATTTTCTAGGTTTCCATACAATATTTTTGTGAGGGTTTGACCACGTTGTGACTTATTCATGTGAACTGGAAACCGACCAAAAATTAAGACCAGTGGCTTAAAAATCCAACAGTGTTGATCTCAACATATTTTCCCAGAAAGTGTTTTCAGGGAGGATCCGTAGCTTAACAGCAACGGTTTTTTTGGGGGTTTTTTTTCGACTGAGACATTGTATATAATTACCATCTGCAGTGCTGTCATACATACCGTTCAGCCACTGGGAAAAGCCACTATTTTTCACAACAGGGGTCTTTAATTTGCCTGGAATCTTAACACAGGTCAGTGTTGCAAAAAGAGGCCAGCATTGACTGTTGCCCAAAAGAGCATTTATAAACTAGATTAGGTACATTGAGACATCAGTTCTCAGGGGGGGGAAAAAAAGAGAACAAACACCCTGATCTGTGAGGATAAACCGTCTCCGACTCGCTGATCCTTTACTGAAATTCAGAAGAGCCCAGAGGAAGGAACAGACGTCTGTTCAAAGACGTGTTTTTATGTGTTATAATGATGTCGCTCTCCGGCGACACTCCGGAGCAGTTCAGTTCTCTTAACAGAAAACCACTTTAAAACCAGCTCTGGTATCAGCCAAGTTAGCCAAACGAGAGATTATTTCAAAATGTGTTTTATCGTGTGATTAACGCCACAAAATGTGATCGTCAAATTTCAAACTAGTTTCTCGAACTAGCTTTCTGCTAAAAAAAAAAGTAACGTTGAAAGGTCATTTACACGTTACCCAATAAACTTATGTAAATTTTAATTGAGCATAGTAGTTTGTAAATGTGATAGCAGAAAAACATGTATGCATTTTAACATTTTGATTAAAATTTAATGGGAAAAGTTGATTCTGTTAGCCATTTGTGGAGCTCAGCAGGAGAGTCTGATTTGACTATACAAGTTGTATTATTAATAACGTCATTATTACGTTAATAAATATAAAAACCTGCCACTGGACAAGCAGATGAGAAAGTTTCTGCGTCGCAGGTTTGTATCCAGTTTGAGTTAGCTTAGCAACAGTGCTAGTGCTAGAGTCATTAGCAGTGTTGCTAAGCAAATTTGCTTGCTAGAAACCAACTTTAGCCGCTAATGTTGCTTTCTAGAAAATTAGTTAGCAAGGCAACCTTGCTAGCTAACTGGCTAGCAGTATTAGCTTCTGACCCTCCTAGGTGACCATTAGCCATGAGCGACACATCTCAGCTGAAATATTTACTTGCTACATTATTACAACAGATTTACAAAGTTTGTTACAGTTTCAGAAATGTCTTATGTTTTGGTTACAAATCAATAGTTACTTTTCATTCAGAATTGTTTTAATTTTAATTTTGGTAGTTGAAGACGTACATTCTAAATGCTATTAAAAATCATTCATTTAACAAATGAAGTTCTAATAACCGTATGCAAATTTAAAAAAATAAAAAAATGAATGATTAAATTCAAACAGCTCGTTTTATCGGCGGACGATAAAGTAAGACTTCCCAAACGAGGGCCGTTAAGTGAAAATGACGCCTGTAGGTGTGCGACGCTTGTCCTTGAACTGTTCCCGGTGCCTTTTCCGCCTCCCTCTGCCTGCTTCTGTGAGGCTCTGTACCTGGCTGCCTGTCACCCGGCCCTTCAGAGCCACTATCTACCTATCAATCTGTGAGCGTGCCCGCCTGCGTGTGGCGATAAGGAGCCGCGGGTGTCTGTAGCCCTGACACCAGCTGATTTATGCTGGCCCCTTTCCCTTCAGGGGGCCGATTTGTGAGAAAATCCCCGACGACTCATGCTGACTCTGTGCGTGTCTATTTGTTTGCATGTGTGCACGGCGCCAGGACGGTCTGTCAAAACAAAGCTGACGGGGGAGCTGTAACTCTTACTGCCACATTTCACCTCCGGCCCGTCACTCACGGCTGATTTAATGTGTGATTCGTCCTTTAATGAATGACAACGACAAAAGTTTTTATCCACAAAACTAATAGTAATAATAACAATAACAACAACAACAAAAAACAAACAAAAAAACACATTCGTGTGGCTTTAAATCAATAAATGGGTACAATAAAAGATAAATGAGTGAAACAAATTAGGAAAAAAAAATGTGGCTGAAAACAACAGAGATTACCCAGTGGAAGGGGAAAAAAATGATTTGGAGTGAGAAACAGCTTGAAATCTGTATCTCAGAGTGGGAGTATCTGTCCTCCCCTAATTTAATCATCTTGGATGAATTTTCCCCGAGCTTGACTCATTAGCTTCAAATAAAACAACTTTAAGTACAAAATGCGAGTCTAAAAACAGCACCAGAACACATGACAAGAAATCAAATTAAGGCTTGCCAGTGGATTTAAATTTTCACGAGCCACTTTCTGCTCTAACGGCAGCAGCAGCGATAAGCTGCATGTAGATCTGGATTTCTACTGGCAAATGACTTCAAGTCAAAATGGTGACCTTTCATGACTCAAGTTTTCCTAACTCTCAGATAAGTTTTAGCCAAATTTTAACACTTATTTATAAAACTTTACTATGAATTTATGTAAAAAAAAAAAAAATTTTAAAAATCTGTATGCATACATGAGTAGACGGCTAAAGCATTTGGACAATGTGTTACAGAACAAAGCGGGAAAATATCAGTGCTTGTTCATACTCACTTATTTTCTTTTTCCAAATTTAAATAGACCTAGCACATCGCTAAATACAACCACTTTACCTTAATTGACTGAAGGAAACCAACTGATTATTCAAGAATAGTCTAAAATATTAATATTAACACTCCTATCACAGTATTGTGTATCTGTCTGTTGCTTTAAAGCTTCTCATGTAATAGCTTCTCATGAGATATCTCATGTAATAAACATTCCCACATCGCCTTTTAATACATTTAAACAAATTAGCCGCTAACACTAACTAGCTGCTAATATGCACTAGCTCACTGGCTGGCTTTTTTTGTCTCCATCATTGGTAAAATGTAAACTTATAGTCTGTTGGCTGGATGACGTTCATCTCTTTTGGCTCATTCACACAAGGCTTAAAATAGCTTAAATTCAATAAAACAAAAAACAAAAAAAAGGAAGTTGGCCTTAAATTCATCGACCACAGATCTTAAATGATTTAACATCGTATATGTAGTTTTTTTTTATTTCTCTCGTAAACTTAAGCATTGCGTCCTGTAACTCAAGGCGGTTGCAGCTACCGCAATCTAGTTGCTAATATACCCCAGCTAGCTATTTAGTTATCGTGGGTAAAATGTAAATTTAAAGCCAGGTGGCTGGATGAGGTTCATTTCTTTGTCATTGGCTCACTCACAGAGGGCTTAAAATGTCTTAAATTCAGTAAAAAAGGAATTATTTAACCGTGTATACATAGTTTTTTTCCCTCTCATAAACTTAATCTTTGCATTCTGTAACTCAAGGCAGTTGCAGCTAGCTGCTAATATAACTTAGCCAGCTATGTTACATTTTACCCTATCAGGGGTAAGATGGCTGACTGCCAAACAACGCTGCATCAATTCTGTGCTAAAAGCACGACGCAACTACTTAATAAGATACGCAAATTTTCTCATGTACATTTCTGTCAGGATACAGGTCTTAAAGTTCATTGTTAATAGTCTTAAAAAGGCCATAGAAGGTCTTCACTCTGTAAATGCACTCTCCAAAGTCCTCAGATGTAACTCGGAAGCCACTGAGTCAACAGCAGGCACGAACTCGCGATGCCACAGGTCCAACTAGTGAACTGTTTCTATCGCCTGCGCATCTTTTTCTCCTAAAATTTCGCCTCCGTGTTTGCGGTTGCAGAGGCATAGGAGGCAGGGGGGAGACAAAGGAGCCCCTGTGCTGTTTTGGCGCCAGTCCTCCAGTGATAGAATGTACATTCAGCACACCCAGAGCCTGTTTGCCGAGATAATTAAATCCTCAAAAGATGCAAGGAGACGCAACACGTAAATTAATTTGAGCCGGAGCAACTGACAGGATTTATGCCACTTTGGTGGAAGCTATTCACTTCCAGAACAAATAAACGGGATGTTTTTGAAATTAATTACTGTTCCAGTGGGCCATTAAAGAGTATCAGTTATCAGATGACTTTGAAATACACAGTTGGCTCTTTTGATGTGTTAATGATGATAGAGTAAATCATCCCTCCCTGCCATGGAAAAGTGAAAGAGACAGAGGGATGAGACGCGCAAAGAACGACAAAAAACACAGAAAACCTGGCCAGGGTCCAGCCGCTAAAGTTCCACTTAAAACACACCAATAATATTGTCAAACTCATTCATCAGGACATTTTCGGTCCTGATTTTATGCTTCCTTCGTTCTCGAGTGAGTTTAAAGTCAACGCTCACATGCTTGCGCTATAAAAACACCAGCAAACACCAGCATCGTTCAGTTTAAGCGAAGCCGTGAGCCTCTGAATGTAGAAGAGAATTACAGCAGATATAACTGATGGTGTCCCCCCCCCCACCTCGTTCCTCTGTTGTAATGTGGGCTTGGATTTAATAGGCTGCCTCTTAATCCATGTAAAGGAAGGCAGAAAAGACCCATTTGACATGGGCTAACTTCCCTCTGTAATTAGAAAACCTCATTAAGTTCATTAAGTCATTCCTTGTGTTGGGGGATTTGTTTTACATGTGCCGGCAACAAACTCCGGGCGGGGGGGCGAGCTGGATGTGGGCTGACAGAGGCGGCCGCCAGGAGACGGAAAACTACGTGCACGAAGCAGACAGAGAAGTGGACAAGAACGCGTGAAATAAGATATTTTCATACATGACAGGTTTGTACGCTCTCCACAACTCCATACACAGTACAGAAAGAGTGGAATAAAGGGAGTGTTAATGTAAAGTACTAAACTCTAGCCTCAGTGTTTAACTCAATTAAACTGTGGTTTTTATCTTCATTTATGGAATGACTTATCCATTTTGGAGGAGACAAGTTGTCTGAACTGAGTCGCTCGGCAACCAAACGGCTCCCAACAACCCAACAAGTGTACCGCTATTGGAAGTGAATGGAAGCAGCTAAAAGTCACACTTTTGTTGACATTATCACTTTGTTTTAATCATCTTGAGCAGGGGTGTCAAACTCATTTTCATTTTAAGATCAGGAATGTTCTCAAAGGGTTAAACTATGAATAAATATCAATCTCTAAAATTGATGAGTACTTCTTAAAAGTTAAATGATATTGACCAAATGTTTCACGCAGATACATTTTGGCAGCACGTCGATAAAAACTGTGGTGATTTGACTGATCAAATAATATTGAAATGTTATCCTGGCAGGTCAAATTTAAGGCTTTTAAAACCTTTTTTAATGTCACTTTCAATTCAATTCAAGACAGAACAAACTAAACACGTAACTCAACCGTTTGACCCATTCTTAGAAAGACTTGGTTTTTTTTGTTAAAAAAGAAAATCCGTTTTCAAAAAAGTATTGCTTAAAAAGATTTCTAGATATGTTTTGTGCTTCTTAGATTTTCTGGCTGTAAAATAACACATTAGCTGGTAATAATCCAGAAAAGCATGTAAACCAATGGGAGTCCAAATACTGAGTATCCTTGACAGATATGATTAAACGGATCTTTGTCTTTGCTGCTTATTGGCCTCACTCTGTGGAGGAGGTGAATCGGGTCTGGAGGTACGTTGGATAGCAACACGGTAACAGATGACTGGATGCCGTCGCCAGAGGCCTTTTTCTTGTTTGTTTTGTTGTTGTTTCTTTTTTGGGTTTTTTTTCCTCGTCTAAGTTTTGGCTTCAGGGCCAAATGATTCCTGTGTGGGTGTCACTGAGAGTGGCGATTCATCATTGGCCGAATTACTTAGTGGGCTGAGAGCAGAGGCCATTCATCTCCGCGGGTGACACCGGCGTGGCCACGGAGACGGCGAGCTGCCGCTGCTCAACCGGTCGGCCCCGACGACGGACTCATATTTACGCGGAAACATTCAGTCACGGCGACAAGAAGAGATGCGAGAACAGAACCTTTATCATGATCTGTTTACATCTGGCTAAAGACCTTTTAGATTACAATCAAGGGACGTTTGTCATCGATGTCACTGTGTTTCAGTAGTTTAGTTATTTCTTGTCCAGGAGTTTCAGACCTTCAGTCCATATTTTTTTTTAATAATCTTTGGATGTTTGAATTTTGGGGTTTATTTGTATTTGATCACTTCCTTGTCGTTTTTCTTTGTACTCTTCATCATTGCTCAACTGGTCTTGCCATATTTAGTTGAATTTTTATTGAATTAAATGTATGCATTCCTTCTCAAGCTCTCTTTCTTTTGTCTTTGGAGTTTGTTCTCTTAGGTCAGTGTTATTCTTTTCTTTTTGATTTAGAGTTTTATTTATTTTTTTGTCTCAGCTCTACTCTAGCATTACAATTCGCCTTCCCTCTGCCACTTTTCTTATTTTATCCTCCTGTTAAAATGTTAGCTATTCGCTACTACGTGTTGGTAAAATCCCAATGAAATACAGTAAAGTTCACGGTGACATCACGTGGCCTGGCACCGTATAACGTAGCAACAATCTCCACCGAACAAGAGTACATGTGAATTGAAATACCGAAACGCTCACCAAAGATAAAAAGCAGCAGCTCATAGCATTCGAATAAATGCGACGAGAATGCTCATTGGATCAAGTTTAAATGTGCGGCAAAACAAGACACACGCACGCGCACACGCACACGTACACACGCGGTCATAAACAACCCCCCACCCCCCACCCGCCAGGCCTAAACACCACCATGTGCTGATAAGACAGAGCAACCACTCAATACCCTGCAGGTGAAAAACAAGGAGGGCCTCCATACAATGAGCCTCACACGGATTCATGCATTTACAATCCACCTCTGTGGCATCAACATAAATCTGCAGAGCCGGGACGTGAATGATTTAAAGCCCCGATTCAGTTTGGAAGCGCCAACCGAGGGGAACGCTCCTGAGCTTTGGCAATAAAAGAGTTACTTTGAGACCGTGAATGGAGTACCTGGATGCTAAATGGAACATTTTATTTTATTTTTTTAAGTGGAGGTACGTAACAAAGGAGGGAGGAGAAACGTCAACATGTGCCTTTGTGATTGAAACCTGGCTTGATTTTTGTTTTTGTTGTTTCATTTTTTTAATGCTTTTATTTTGTGTTTTATTTTTGTAATTTCAAAATTTAAACACAATTGATTTAAGAATCAGTATTATGTAAATATCTACTTTTTAAACTTTATATCATGTTATTCCCTCATCAAAATGGGGAATAACATTTTGGTTTAAGAAATCCTTTAATCTCCCACGGTAACCATTCAGAGGTGGAAAATCAGAGATGACCTAGCGCCGCCTCTGAGGACAAAGCTCCTCCTTCGAGCTGCGGTTTTTGAGTTCCTGCATTACAGAGAAGCCCTTCCACACGACTCCCTCATTCAGCTCCTTCAGACTAGCCAGTAGCAATTAGTAAAGACCTGGTCGTACTGAGCATCTGCAGCAACGCTGGTAAAAATGTGAAAGGGTTAATAGATGAGCCATATTGTGATGACTTCATAACGGCGGAGTTTCAGAAAGAGGAGACGTTTTTAAAGAGACAGAGGCCCAATTTGATGATTAACGATTCCGCTTTAGAACTTTCCTCTCAACCAAAGCGCACGCCATGGCAACCACCACACTTATCACCTTGGCAACAATGGGCCAACTCCTTCCTAGATACCGTCATGATGGCGAGATCAGTGGCCAGTCAAAAAACGATTAGAGCATGGGATGCAGCTTATTCTTTGGATTGAGAAAGAGTGCAACATAATTCTATGTAATCCTTTTAATATGTGACTGTAAATGATGATTTCATCTTCTCAACTGTCCACGTCCAAATTGTATTATTGTATGTCTTATTCCACCTGTTGTAATTATGTTGTACTGTACATGGTTTTGTAGATGTAAAACAACTAAAATAAAAACAATTGATCGCAAAAATATATATATTTATATATATAAAGTCATATTTGACATATAGAGCATTTTTATAACAACTGAGGTTTACACAATTTCTTGTTTGTGCTATAAAATGGCACAATCAATGCATGGAAAAGACATAATAATGCAGTTTTTGAGCTTTTTTTGTGGTGATATTCCCTTCAAAATCACGACTCATTAAACACATCCGCTGTCAAACGTGACGGATGACGTCACGTTCGACAGATCCTTGAAACTTCAAAATGAATCAACTAAAAAGATAAGTGCAAGAAGGCTGCATTTTACTCAAAGTTTTGTCCTTTTAGTGACAACTGTTTCAAAGGTTTTTCCTGTGAACACTTTCTAAAATCCCATCGAATGTTGCGAAAAGCACCGCAAACGTTAACAACCAGCCCAGAACTGTTTTCCTCCAGTCCAACTGGGCCGAATCCTGCCCCGATCCGGCAACACCGACAGCAATCCGTTATTCTGTGTCACACCTCAACAGAACGGACTTCAGAGTCATCTAATTTGCCCCCCAACTAAATTATCAACCGCTTGTAGTGGAGGGGGAAAAAAAAAACACGGAGAGAGAGGGATAAAAGTGAGATTCCATCTAGAGTCCGATTATTCTCATGAATCGCATCAAAAGGAAAAGTAATTAAGTCGTCTGAGGATGTTATTGGGAAGGAGGATTCTGTCAGTGAGGCGGTGGGCTTGTGATGCCTGCAGCTTATCCGGCCTGCTTCAGCATGCGTGTGTGTGTGCGTGTAGCTGTGAGTGACGTGCCGCTTTGCGCAGTGGAAGACGAGACCTCTGTTGCGCGTTTGTAACCGGCGCAGCCAGCCGCTCCTCATTAACCTTTCGGGAGATAAGCCTGTTTTAAGTCTGTGTTTGAACAGCCTGTGTGAAGTATCTCCCGCCGATATGTGGCTAGCTAGCCAGCTAGCCGGCACCAGACCGTCCGCCCCCTCCTCCCCTGTGCTTTTCTTCCCTCTCCTCTTTCAGATTACCAGAATTAAATTTCAATTTTAATCACAGGCCCGTCGAAATCTCCATAAAATCTAGCACCTGAGCCCCCCTCTTAATTATGGAACAAGCATTCAGGGGTGGCGCCGCCGCCGCGGCCCTGCTAACAAGGTTAAAAGGTGCAAAGTGTGTGTAATGGGAAGCAGAGGAACTCACTGAGCAATTGTTAACACCGTGTTAGCTTCCCCCACCCCCCTACTTCTTTGTCTCCTTCCTTGTTCACTTTCTGTTTTCCCAGCCGCCAGGAATACTCGGAGCACCTTGTTAGAGGCGCTAGGCTAGAAGTAATGTAATTTAGCTAAGTGGCGAATGTGGAGGTGCCAGATGCGCGCCTCGCAGAGGATGGTGTCGGCGGTGGCGATGGAGCAGGCGCGCGGGAGCGAAGCTGTTACATTATCCGCCGCTCGCTTGGAGGAGTGCTACAGACAGGAACGGATAATTGGCAAACAGGTGAAGTTTGGCTCTCCGGAGAGACTTTGTTCCTCTTTTTGTCAACATCCAAAAATATGTAAAAAAAATAAATAAATAAAAATCAGCAGGAAGATGTAGAAACTGAGATGAAGGCTTTAAATCTAATCTAATCACATCCCTGGAACTTTTCAGCATTTGTGTCGTTACAATCACAATTCAGTCTCTGAACAAAGTAGAGGGGAGCGGAATATCGATGTTATCGATACCAAGCTAGTATCGGGATCGGATCGGTACTGACGTGGAAAGGTCCATACGTTAGTTTCAATCCATCATCAAGAACTGGAAAGACCACGACACGACTGCAATCCTAGCAACACATCTTCATCCCACCAAACCCCCCGATACCAACCCCACAGTGAAACACGGCGGCGGCATGGTCATGGTGATGGTACTCTTCATCTGGGACAGGGAAACTGGTCAGAGATGAGCTAATCACAGGCCAGTTCTAGAAAGACTTGAGCCTGGAGCAAGACGACACTAAACATTTGTGTGGTTTTTTTTTGTTTGTTTTTAGCTTTTTCATTTATAAAAATGGTAAAAAAAAATAAAATAATTATGCTCCTTCCATTTTAGAAATTATGTGCCACCCTGTGCTGGTCTGTCACATAAATCACAAAATCTGAGTGAATATATTTGCAACCTATTTATATGAGGCTGAAATGAAATTTTTATAAGACGACAGCAGCTATGGGTAGAGATGGGGGTCAGAAAAACAGGCTCAGGAAGATGAACGACTTGATATTCATACCAACAATTCATCATCTTGGCTTTGTAAGCGTGGTGAAAGGATTTCATCAGCACATTTCTGCATTTGTAACATGCGCTAACTGGTGTTGCTAAGCTAGGAACTGATCCGGAAAAACCACCGCTCCAAACCGTAGCAATTAATAACTGATAATTAGTTAACATCTAAGTAATATGTATATGACTAAATTTATGTAGTAAGAATGTTTGCAAGGAAAATGAATGAAAAAAGGAGGATACAAGCCAGCTTCTTAAGGGTACAAACACAGTCAAGCTAGCTTCTAGCGGCTATAGTATTCTAGCTACTTAAAAATATTAACATATTCAAGCTGGCTTATGAATTCAATCTAGCTTCTTAATAAAGCCACTTATTTTACGGAGGTATAAAAATGGCACTTGGGTATCTGTTCATTTGTTCTCTGAGATAAGAAGGGTGACAATACTTTAAAATGAACAGTCTTGCGACAGGACCTCTGGATGGGGTTTTCAGCCGATCGAGCCACACCGTGGTCGTCGCCACGCGATAATTAAAAACCAGCAACTCTTCACAGTGTGCAACCCGACGGCTGTGAGATAAACTGGGACGATTTTACACAGTCAGTAACACAATCGTGCAAGAGGGGGGGCAGAGAAGATGTTTTTCCCCCCCCCCACCCTCTTTTTTTTGCGACAGGATTTCTACAAGTGTGGAAAACAACTTTAATTAAATATAATAGATGTCTTTGAGCCTTCCAGTGTGTGAAACTGTATGCCAATTAGATAATCATCTGTGAAAACATTTTTGCATGAAGATGATTCTATGATAACTTTGCGATTATACACCCATGTAACATCGTGGCAATTATGCATGCCATTCATCTTTCTTTTCCCCCCTTTATAGCAGGAATCCGCAGAACACACTCTCGCTGCGCCACATGGAAACACTGGCATGGCAGGAAACAGCTTTCAGTGAGAGTGCATTGTCTTCCAAAAAGAAATAAATTAGTGGAAACTGCAAGAAAGAGACTAATTTCCTCACTCTCCTCCTGACAGCTGGCCGGCTTACGCTGCATAGCCGCCTTGTTTGTTTACACTGTAGCTTGATTTTGATCACTGGTCTGCTCAGCTTCCCAGATGTCTCGCCCACATGTGCTGCTGCCATTTCGCGTATTCACCCGGGCGAGCCTCCGCTAAACTCCCGTCTAGAGAGCTGGAAACATACACACATTTAGATTTAAAAAAAAATAAAAATAAAAAAAATAAATATATATATATATTTATATTTTAACAACTGTTAGCACACGTGCACACGGGGGAATAAATGTGTTTTCCAGTGACAGCGTGTGTGTGTGTGTGAGCCGTCACACAGCGGTGGGGGAGGGAACAGCTGTTCTCCCTCCCTTCCCATGTCACTGATTTAACATATGGCTAACCTTTTGGAGATAGCGCTGCTGTTTACTTTGCTGCACGACGGCGATAACATCCCAAATCGTTCCCCAGAACACGTGAACGCACCAAGCTGTCAAGAGTGTACAAAAAAAAAAGAAAATGGACATAAATCAGGGCCCGCCGTAGGTAAAAAAAAAAAGAAAATCAAAAAATGGAGATGTTTATTTTTGGTCCAGTTTTGGTTTCGTCACTGCAAACAGGTAAGAGCTGACAGCAGCATGTTTCAGTGTGCGAAACTAGAGCATGAATTTTATGTTACAGTTGTCGAGTTACATACTCACAAGGTCTTGATTTTTGTATGTCATTTTCTATCTGCTGATACTGACTTAAGTTAAGAAGTTCCACAAAATGTAAAAAAAATTAAAATAAATGCATTAATGAGAGCATGACAAACCAACCAAAACCTTTTTCCATCTTTGTTACAATTCTGCATAATCTAACTGAGTGAAATCTGACAGGTAAAATGTAAATACTTTGTTAAGGCACCACAACGTCCTGTTGGTCCCTTTTAAATCGAACTCTCCACCTA
Source organism: Poeciliopsis paucimaculata (assembly GCA_903067055.1). Classification (NCBI taxonomy): domain Eukaryota; kingdom Metazoa; phylum Chordata; class Actinopteri; order Cyprinodontiformes; family Poeciliidae; genus Poeciliopsis; species Poeciliopsis paucimaculata. The sequence continues at coordinate 17,446 of CAEGAD010026389.1, forward strand.
AAAACCTCAGTCTAAGTCACAATGACGCTGAATGTTTTGGGTCAAAACCAACTGATTTATCGAGCCGGTTGAGTTCATCCACCTTGACAGAAACTCCAGTTCAATCGGGGAAAGAAGTAACCCCACAGAATGACTCTGCCACCATCATGCCCCTCTGCAGACTTGGCATTCTTCTGATGATCCGGTGCATTGTTTTTAGTTTTTTTTTTTTTAAACGCTGTCCATCTGGTTTCATCAGATGGACACGTGGTTTTAAGAGATTCTAGAGAAAGGTCCAGTTTCACTGTTGCTCCGGACTTCACTGAGCCATTCCACATAAACACTGCTGGGGATTTTTAAAAAAAATTTTTATGCACTCTTGTCCTTACTGGTACCTTTAAACAATGAGAAACAGCTTCAGCTGATGCAAAAATGTCTGACTTGGTTTAATAACCGTGTTATTGCAGTTTTTTAAATGTTTTATATTATTACTCCACCAGTTTGTTTTTCAGTTGAATTGTACATTTAAAAGATACTAAGGTATCATAATTTATGATGATCTTACTTTTACTTACCCCGACTTACTTTAAAAAAAACTTTAGATGGTGTACCTGGTTCTTACACAGTTCATATTACTGTGTAAGAACAAAGAAACAAGTTGTATTATTTCCGTTTTTGCTCCAGTTTGCACTATTTGTTAAATGTATCAATATTTCACAGATCAAAAGAACCAAAGCTCATGATAATGTTATAAGTGATACTACACCTAAACATGGTTCCATTTGAGGTCTAGTACCGGCAGGGTGGACGTTTTGGGCGAGTTAAGCCGACGTCGACAAATAAAAGTTGAATATTTGGGCAACAGTTGCACAGCTTTATAATTATCATTATTGTTTTTCCACATTTAGAGACCTTTATGTGCTGAAACGAGCGAACACACTCACACCTTGAAATCAACACCTTCACTCCGCTCCACAGTCTGCTGGGGGGTAACGGATCGCGCGGCTCCCGAGTCAATATTATCTCCTGTGCACAGACAAATTACCTCTTTGTTTTAGGGACATGAGTATTCCTCCAGAGAGAATAGGGGGAAAATAAATAAATAAAACATTTGCCCATCACAAAAATCCCTCCCAAAATCGGGGTGAGGGGGATAGAAAGGGGTGCACGCTCAAAGGGAAGCTAAAGTGGCACTTATGGATACTGTTAGCGTTTAGCTCAGGCGAAAAGAAATTCTCTCATTAAGTGGGTCTCTCTTTCTCGTTCCCGCCGGCTGCAGAACAGATCAAATGAAGGTTACGCCGTCCTCTCTCATGGCCTACATTCTGATGCCAGAGCTAATTGCATAATTTGTTTCAGAATTAACAGCTAATAGCAGTCACTTCTCGGCTCCAGCCGCTCCCCTGACCCCCCCTCCACACGCTCACATCTTGTTTTTTTTTTTCCCCCCACCCCTTTACTCTCATCCCATAATATCTGTATTAGCAGAAGATTTAAACAATGTAGCACAAAACCGTGCTATCGTCAATGACATTCATAAGCATGAAGGCAGAGCCGTTTAAGCATTGGAAGCTAATTCTCTCACACGGCTTCCTGCTTATTGAATTTAATAGCTTTTGTCTGAATGTACAATGGACTTTGTGAGCTGGAGATGGAAAAGCAACAAGTTAAACAAAACGTAAAGAAGATTTATACGAGGGAGAAAACCCAACTATTTTCCCATTCTGTGTTATATTGGTATTTTGTGTGATAGACCAACACAAAGTAGAGCAGAAAGCGGAAGAAAAATTATACGAATAAAATTTGGAAGGTGTGATTTTTATTCAGCCCCCTTTAGATCCGTACTGTGTAATACCACATTTTACTGCAACTTGGCTACAAGTTGGTTTTCATGTTACTTCAAGCCATGCACCACCACACTTTTGCCCACTCTTCTTAAAATAATAGTAAACCCAATAAAAGCCAGTCGTTATTAATATTTTGCTGCAGATTTGCAATAATTCTAATAGATGAAAATGTTTTGACAGTTGCGTTAAATTTTTTTACATCCTCCAATTTTTTAAATGAATTGAAATCGTGTTAAGACAGTTTATATTAAAAAACATAAGAGAAACACAGCTTATTTCTATGTCAGTTAAACAAATTATTGTGAGAAAATCTGAAGGTTCAGAATGGTCCGTTCACATCAAACGCGTTTTGAGCGTCAGGCGCATCTGGTTTACATTCAAAGTCTATGTGGAGGCGCGTTGAGGGCCTGTGAAGGACCTGAGGGTTTAGAGCAAAATGTCGAACTTAAAGCATTGGACACGTTTTTACTCACTGCATCGTGCGCTTCGTCCGTTTCCTTTCTAATGTTGGTTTGTCACATCACATAAAATGCCAATAAAATACCTTAGAGTTTGTGTTTTCAATGAGACAAAAAAAAGAAATGGTTCATCACTCAATTGGATTTATTGGGACCAAACCCTAAGGAGAGCTGACGTTGTACTGCTCATTGGCCCTACAGAGTCATAGGAAGCGCGAAGCAAAGGGAAACCTGGGTGCCTCTGAAGGTGGCCACCATAAGTCAAAACCCCAAAAAGGAAGCAATGACCTTCTCTCCCCTCCATGCAATAACAATCCTGAATTTAAAAAGCAAACACACAGATGGGGCAGGGAGCGAAAGGATGAGTGTGTGAGAGCGACACGCAGGTACGGCAAGACAAAGAGACGGAGAATTCAATCAATACTGTGATCCAGCTGCCAATCACGAACTACATCAACCCGGAGCTGCAGGGTATGAATGTTTTATCTGTTTACCCGGGCCTGGACGCACGGCAGCGCCTGCAGACAACCAGCGCGCCGCTCTTACAGTGCCAAAAACCGCCGGCAGGAAGTGAGGCAACAACGTGGTCAAGCTCCGGTAACAGCAAGAGCAAATGGATAAATCAATAAATACGTGAGCAGTGGTATTTTTCAGTTTTCTTTGTGAACCTCTCTCTACCCCACCCCAACGCTTTTACTTCACTGAAAGGCTACAATGCAGCCACTTCACATTCTTCAAATTAAAGGTCACTGTTACCTAAAAAAAATGGAGCTCCGGTGGCAGCTCGTGAATTAGTTTCGACACGCCTCTCTGTCTGACTTGGAATAAATTCAACTGCTAAGTCAAAAGGGTCGCCACAGTGAGAACGTTTCCCTCTAATCACGTTATTTTGACCCAGTGATCAGTACCTGGCTTTCCAGAGCTGCCCGTGTACCGGCTTGTGAATGCAGCCCCGGGGGGAAAAAAAATAAAAAAACTTAATTAAAGTTGTTCTCAATGTGCAACCTTCAGACAGTGTTACCACAACAAACACTGAGAAATAATAGGGAAAAATTTTCTCATGTCTTTACTGTTCAGAAAACAAGAAAATAGATTTTCCTACTTTGGTGACATTTAAGTTTTAATTTCAGAGTTTGTTCGTTTTTAATTTGCCTGCTAAACAATGTTACAACTCCCGAAGCCTTAAAATATAACTCTACCCAGGTCTTAGGAATGTTTTATCTGTATTTATGATAATTTTTGACCATTCCTCCAGAATCCATAACAGCTAAAACACTGAACTGGAATATTTACATTTGCACTGCTACTAACAATCTACTTCCATATTTTATTCATATTCTCTATATCTTATTTTATTTTATTTGCATTATGTGTTGTATAAAATTTGTCTATATTTATAAAAGTTATTTTACCTTTCATTTTTTACCTTTCACATGGCACTTAGTGATATCTTTACCACAGGTGTTTTTCTGTGGTAAAGTCTGGTAGAGTTGCTATGACGTTTTTGTTAAGGCCTAAAAGCAGCTTTCAGTTTTTCAGGCGACTTACTGTAGACACATCTCTTACCTGTTAGTTACACAATTATGCTTTGTTTTTTTTAAACACGTGTGTCTTCCGTTTGGAGCTTCCATTAATGTGCTAATAATTAATGTACTTTTTCATTTATTTATTGTGAACCAAATTTAGTTTAAGTTGACAGAGGGTGGATCTCATTATAAATGTGTAGCCTATACAATCATTAACTGGTTTTCACATTAGTTTGGACAGTACTGCTGCTGGGTTGCTTTGTTTGTTTATATTCAACTACTTTAAAAAAAAAAAAAAAAAGAGTTATGAGGTGGTTAGCAGAACAATCACGGCAATGAGTTTGCGTGTAATAGGTGCACATCTGGGCACGCTCTGTATTATCTAAATGCACCATGAAGACAAATGCAGTGTGTAAAATCTGCCTCATAAAAATTAAACACTCTCTTCATTCAGAACCATTAGCCACTTCTACCTTGTTTCAAGATCAATAAAACCAAAGAAGGCAGCCAAACCAAAAAGCATTACACTGTTTTATAAAAATTACTTTTCCTTTGGTTTATCAATGAGCTTCCTGCTGTTATATTTCTATATGTTATTGTGATTTCTGTTGTCTCTTGGTTAGCCATAGAAATCCTTGAATAGATTTATTCCTTTTTCATTTCTGGGTTTGTTCCTAAGGAATCGACCAGTTGAGGATGATGGTGTAAAGTTGGTGTTGGTCAATCTCTGTTATAAGGTGTGCGTGTGTGTGTGTGTGTAAACCAGGTTTTTATATCCTGGTGGGGACCTACTTCTGTCTACAATGTGGGGTTGTAGACAGGACCATTGCTCCTTGTGGGGACATTTTCCTTGTCTCCATGAGGGGAAATGCTGGGGGTTTTTTTTGGAGGGGTTCGGGGTTTAGGTATATGATGTTTAGGTTTAGGATTAGGTATGTGACGGTTAGGGGTAGGTAGGTAGGTAAGTTCTTTGCTATGAAAAATGAAGGACAGTCAGTGTAAAGTCCCCACAAGTCATGAAAACACAACTGTGTGTGTGTGTCTTAATTCGTCCACTTTCATTGTTGCCCCCGGTAAGCCCCCTACCACCATACTGCCAGAGCAATATCAGCAGCACCACAGAGATCATGTGACCCGGCTTGGCTCATCTCAGCTAAGCCCATCCCTGCCACACACACCACTACAAAACACAGACACACATGCAGGAAACACACAGGCATGCACCGCACACGCATTCACATTCAGTACAATCTTACCTGCTTCCCAGGACCAACAGCAAAGGCAGCAGCGTGGGCGAGAAAAGAAAAGCTGATTTCACTGACAGCATAAAAAAAAAAATGTATAAGACGGTGTTGCTATGCTATAAAAACAATGTATTAGCTCATAAAGGGAAAATAATCCAACCAAGAGTGCAACTTGCTATGCATTCAATACATGAAGTTTTTCAGGCATATTAATTATGAAGCAGTCGAGTTTGAGCTTCTACAGGCAACTTTAAGAGAAAATGGGGCTAGCCTTTAATTTTATATCAAAAAGGCAGGATGTTCAGTAATATTCCACACAGCCGACAAACCTTTTAGTGTTTCAGTGTTAGGAACATTTACTTTTTATTTCAGATGCTTCATCATAAAATTCGTTTGGAGCTCCTGTGATAGTGCAGCAGAACAATAATAATAAAGACAAAAACGTTAGCTTAAGAGGTAAACACAGTGGCAAAATGTAACTTAGCCAAATCAAAGTTATTTCAATTCCTAACTGCTTTCTTTATTACTGAAACAAGAGACATTTACATCATGTTTGTCTGTTCTAAGCTAGACTAAGCTTGGCTAAACAAGCCATCTTCACAGCTTAAAAGTTGCTATTTAAAAGCACCCAAAAATATATACAATGTTGTCCAGCTTACTGCACTACATGTGCAAAATATCTAAAATCGAATGCTGTATAAATATCTAGACATTTCCCCCCCAAACATTCACAGTAACTCAGCGGAGGTCTTGCTATAGCATCAGATGTGTTGGGGGAAAAAAATGCTGTATTCACCACAGAGGATGTTCATAGGCCACAAAAAACAAGGTAAAGATGTTGTAATATGAAGGAGGTATTACTAATAAACTTCTGAATATTTGTGTGTTGCAGTTGTTATCATGTTATAATGCTTTACGTTTGTACAATAGCATCCCATAATTTCAAATAAAGGATTAACACAGCACAATAATAGGCAGAAATGGGGAAAAATATCACATTAGGTATTTTTTTTTCTGTTCAGATAGAGCAAAAGGGATGCAGCAGGGTATTAATCATCTAATAACTATTCACTGGTTGGACATGATTAATAACGGTCGACTCATTTAACCATATATTTCACAATGACAAGTGCTAAAACCAAAGCATTAACATCTTAAGGTTATGCCAAAGAAATCACACACACTTAAGTGATTCTGATGATGATAATCCCATAGCTCTAACGTCTTGAAGCCATATGGTGGTAGTGATTTTTTATGGCCACCCCTTAAACAAACAGCCACACCCCTATAGGATTTACTTGGCTCATCATTCCAAGCTTCTACAAAGCAGCAGGAAGGAGGGGAGAGGAGATGTTAGGAAAACTCAGCCAGGCTGATTGGCTTCATAGGGCAAGCAAAGCCAGGAGATTTCAATCAAGATTTCTGACAGTCTATTAGGATTGGCATAGGTTATCATCACCTTGTGAGCTGCCATCCTAATGCATGTTTTCCTTATCAACGTTTTGCACATGGATAATGCCAGAGAGCAGCCAAACATCATTTTCAGGCAAGGTTTAGGCCTATATGCGCGTAGCAAACAATGCTGCCGTTTGTGAAATAATGAGATTTACCTTACAGAGATATGCTAGTTAAAGAGCGAGGTAATTTCCCTACTTTGTCAAATGTAGATTGTTGTACCTCTCATAACTCAACTATGGATTATAGAGGAAAAATCCCCCTAAGGAGAGATACAATTGGATATCTCTGAGATTGATTGGGTAATGTTTTTAAAGCTTAATCTTGCTTTAAACTTCTCCATAACGTTATCCCTGACAACGGATAACGCTGTCAGGGATAACGTTCCTTGAGCAGTGAGATGGTGTTTACTCCCCAATATTCTCAACCAATTTTTTTTTTGTTTTTTTATTTGTAAAAAATGTTTAGATTTATGTATAATTTCCTCTTCCTACTTCACAATTGTATACCACTTTGTGTTCATCTCTCACATAAAAGTCCAATGAAACATATTTATGTTTGTGGTTCTAATGTGACAAAATATGGGAAAATTCAAGGGGTATGAATAGTTTTGCAGGCCCTTGTGAACATTTAAAATAATGATGGCGGAAAGAAAGCTATCACAAAGAAGTGGTTGAGGAAAAAAAGAGTCATTGAAAATAAAACAAAGGATGGAAAAATTGGAAAAAAATTACAAAACAGAGAAACTAACTATGTAAACCCCAACATGACGGATGTGAGAATTGTCAGCCCAATGATTTTTTTCTTATACGTTCGATTATGTTCTACAAATGTCTATTTTTTTTGGACAAAAAAAACACAAAATAATGAGTGTTAAAAAGAAGAAGCACCAAAAGATGAATATTACAGTGAGATAATATTCAATTTGAACATTTTCTCGAGCCACACTGAGGGCGCTTTTTGACCTGCCAAAATTACACTGGCAACCTAATCTAACCTCCCCCAGAGCAAGTCATGTTTGAATCACTTGGACTTAAATCAAAGATTCTGAATACATACATGAAAATTAGAGAAGAGGGAGAGGGGAGGAGGGAAGAAACGGGGAAGGAAAACAAAGCAGAAAAGAAGAAGTTGTAACAGGAACATTTAACACGACCCAAACAAGCTAAAAAAAAGCATCACATGTGTAAAGACGAGAATCAGTGAAAATTTTAAAGCTTGCAGGCTTTTGTTTTTGTTCACTACACAGATCCCCCATCTCTCACCAGATGTTGATTACATCTGTGCTAGCATGCGTGTTTGGAAGTTTCCTCTGAATACAGCACAGGGTGTATGAGATGGATGTATCAGTCTTTATTGTATAATTTATCAATACTGTGACAAAAGTTAATGTAATTTATTATGTGAATGATAAACTGATGATGCTTGCATGGCTAAATATCAACATATCGTCACCTTACTAAAATAATATCCTACGTCATTTTATACCAAAAGTGATTTTTTTTGCCTAAAATAGCTTCTGGAAAGAAGTAAGTAGAGTTTTTTTTTTCTCTCACCATAATTACTTTTTAAATGACTGTAAATATTGTCTTGTATTCAGAAATCCAATTATAGTACCACTGGTGAAGTAGCTGATGCTATGAATGTTAGGTTTAAGAGCATTTTTATTGTAGAGCAGCTGATGGCGTGACAAATGTATTGCCAGAAATACTTCCACCCATCCCTTACTGTCACTTTTAAAGTCGTCATAACAAATACAAAACACTGAATAAGTAAATTCAGACAAGCACTATTTTCTGGTTCAAATTGAAAACTGACATTTCTCAAATAAGTCATTGCATTTTGAAACTATTGTGCCTGCTTAAAAAAAAGTATTTTTTCTGTTAAGTAATCACAATGTATGAACATTTCTGATAAGAATTTGAATCCCTTTTTTTGTTGATTTTTCTTGTTGCAAAACTTCTACGTGAAACCAATATTTCTCTGTGATGGTAAGAAGATAGATTTACATCTGTACTACCAAAGTCACTTCAACGATTTGTGGTGTTAAAACATTTACTGCTCCGTCGATCCACTACCATCTCCTTTGATATTGATTTTGATCTGAGCCGAAAGAACAAGAACAGAGATACTTGTGGATGCATTAAAATTTTAACAGAATCGTTGGCCTCAACTTTAGATATAAGAATATTTTAGTTTGGGACTACGAGGGGGAAAAATGCTGGAACCGAAGCAATGAACTGATCCTGGTCACCGATGGATGGATGAATAGATGAGGGTTTGGATGGATGGATGCATTGATGGGTGGATGGACAGGTGAAAAAATGGATGCATGAGTCGTCAAAACTGGATGAATCAGATTGAATGAGGGAGTGGGCAGGTGTGGTTGGTCAATGGACGGACGGTCAAATGGATTGTTGGATGAACGGATGTGAAGAATTACTGGACAGATGAATGGACAGACAGAAATATGTAATATCCACTTGAACATCATAAAAGTAGAGAGAACACTGAAATCTGGAGTTCAAGTACAACAGTCCACAAACCAGCCAGACGTGTCCAATTAAAATGTCTACAAGTCAAAACGGGTTATGAACAAAATGAAACCATTTTACTTGTGGCAAATGGGATCACCAATATTTCACATGTAAATTCCAAATACTTAGAGTAAAGTTAGAAACTTGCAGTTTCCGTGTTTTTACATTCTAACGCCAATTTTCCCCCGCATGTTGTGAAAGCGAGAATTCGATGCCATTGTCCTGAATTCCTCTGACATATTTGCCAGTGTATTTCTGTATTGAAACTGGAGCTCCTGGAATCACTATTGAGAGACGAATATATAGATCATTGCACCACACAGATGTTGTTGCGTGGAAGTACATAACTCTCTCATGACTTAATTGGCAGGCCAAGTCAGAGCGTGACACGGTGCTATAATTACTGACGGCGAGGCCATACGTGCAAAACAAACACCAGTTGATATAGAAATCTGCGCTGAAAGGATGAACTGCATTCATCTCAACAAAAGCAACGTCTTTGGAGTTGTGCTAACGTTACTCAATCAGGGAGATAAAAGGTTTTTTTTCAGATACAAGTATGCCCGAGGGAAGGTTTTGTCAGTGTGCTTCTCTGGTTTTCTTCTCTTCCTTTCACCACCTGCCACATGTTGCTCCGACAGACATTCGACTGCACAAGCGAGGGTGGAGGAAGCAATAGGAGCTAAGTAAGGGAGCATAGAGATACACACTGAATGAAAAACTGAGGCAATATGTAAGAAAAAGACAGACACTGAAAAAGAAAAACACCAAATGACGAAACAAAGGCACTAGAATCAAAGCCGAAGAGAATCTGATACAGACGACTCCCTAGCATGCATTAAAAAGCAGAGGGAACACATGAGGGCGAAAGTGTGTTAGAACCATGCTGGCAGCCATCCATCCAACTACAGTGTGGCTGACACTAACACACATGTCAAGCGATTAAGTTCCAGTCTCCATAGAAGAGCCATAAATCAGCAGCAGACATGCATAAACCTGCATCTTTATTCAACATTCATTGAGATTCACAAAGCAAAGTAGAAATGAGTTGTTTCCCTGAAAAATTCACTTATAGGCTTCAAAATTCTAAATCAGGTTTATCTATTTATAATCAGACAATGACAATAACAATATTGTGGGTTGTGCTGTTCGGTAACACTACGGAAAAAGCCTAGGCTTAAGGGCTGAGAGTAACCTCAACCAGTCGCGAAGACATGAGCCTTTATTTTGTCCAAAGGACCTCAAAGCACTTCAGATCACCATCAGTAGCCACAGCTGCCTTGGGGTCAACTGACAGAAGCAAAGGTGCCATGCACCAGTGCCACGGGGCCCTTTGACCACCGCGAGCAGCAGGCAAGGCAGGGGAAGTGACTTGCCCAAGGGTACGACTGAAATTGGCAGTGTGTGGGTTTGAAACAATAACCCAGAGGTTACAGGACGAACTCTTACCTCGTGAGCCACTTTCGTCCCAAAAAATGAGTACCTAATGTCGAAGGGCTGCTTCCAAATACTAACTATTACTTTATCTCAAAGCAATAGCTAGCACCACAGGTTTTCCACAAGTTTGAAATAAAATGATTAAAGTAGGTAACATTAAGCTTCCATAATATTCTTGGTTTGTCGAAGATGGTATGGTAGTGGAAGATTTATATTTTTGGCTGTTTTGTTGCCGATGATATTTATGCACTTGGCAAAAAAAGTGGAAAACATAAGTACTGCCTTAATTTTTGGTTGAAATTAAGGTACTTGGTCAAAATTTGGATACAGCTGTGTGTTCTAACAAGAAAATGATCCCATTCTTGTTTTGACAGCAACATTGACCACACATAAATTCAGAGGTTTTCAGGTTCCAGTCTTTCCATCTGCCTATCTATCAAGCTAATTGATCATCGGCATCATTTAATGAGATCAGCACATCAAGGTTCATTGAGAGTGAGCAAATTATGTCCTATCTGTAGTGCAAATCTGCCGTGGCACATGTAAGCAACCAGTTTCGCTATGGAGCATGTCATGTCTGAAATGTCAAGACATGACATGCAAAGGTAAAGCTTGTGCTTTACCATAAATCCAATGTCTGTCTGTCATATGGAAGATGTTTGCACTATGCTCAAGAGGCAAATTTGTGTCAAGCAAATGACCAATTAGAATTAACCTGGCAGATTTTGCCAAGAAAAGTGATCAAGTATACAGCAATGAAGCTTGTTGATGGCTACAAAAAGCAGAAGCATGAGGTACAAGTTGGGGTATTTACCAAAATGTATCGACATGTATGATTTGCTTCATACTTTACTTTTAGAATAATCACAAAGGGTTAATAAGCTAAAATAATAATGAGTTTCTGTATTTAAGATTATTACATCCTGTGCATTTCAAATTTTCCCTTTTTTAAAAATTCCCTTTTGTTATAAACTGACTAGCTTTGAATTTAATTAGATTAAACCCGGAGACAAATCAGATGCAATGCCTGAACAACCTTATTTGAACAGAACTGTGTTCAAATAAGTGGGTGTACACTGACACCCACTGTTTCCAGCTAAAACAGTACATCACCCCCCTCTCGTAGTAAGTGCAGCAGATGAGTACTGCTACTTATTTTTCAAAGTTGTTTACTGTCTAATGTACACAGACTCTGAGGTGATTATCTTAGAATAAATGCTTGAAGGAACAACGAGCAACGTTGTCGGCACTGAGCTCTGGATATGTTTGATGAGTTCCCTTCCCTCTTCTGTAGACATTATGCTCGACTAATTGTCTCCTCAGTCTGCCTGCACACCTTCCACACCCACACACAAGGGGGAATCACTCTTCAGCTCCTAAGTACAATTACATTTCCCTAATGATTCATTAAAAGAAGAACGATTAAAGGTCACTAACTCACACTGCTCACGTTTCTGTGATTTGGGTTTGACGCGTACAACCACAAGCATCAATGCACTTTGTTGGGAGTTTATCTGGTAGACTAGAGTGAATGGAACTGGAAAGCAAACGACAGATGGATTCAATCATTTATAACAAAGAAAGCCAGGGATTCATTAGAGGACCTTAGAAAGCAACCAACATCACAAAGACCAAGGAACACAGGAAATGGGTCAGGGTTAAAGTTGGGGTAAAATACAATGTCCCAAGCTTTGAACATCTCGTAGAGAGTTGCTCAAGCCATCATCTGAATTTGGAAAGACATGGGCACAAATGAAAACCTACCAAGACATGACTGTCCACCTAAACTAACAGCATTGAAACAGCCAGGAGACCCATAGAAACTCTGGAGAAGTGACAGATATCCACAGGGAGCCTATTGAGAGGACAATTATTTCTTGTTTGAGAAAACAATTGCTGAAGCAAAACTATGGAAAGTTTCAAAGGAAATACTTCAGACCTGGTAAATGTGGGAGGAGGTTCCCTCATTACATGAGACCCAAATTGAGCTTTCTGGCCAACAAAATTAACCTTGTACATAAACTATGTGGTTGTAGCATCCTGCTAATCAGAGTTGATGTGAAAATTAATGGCAGTTCTGGAAGAAAACTAGCTAAAGACTGTAAAAAGACTTGAGACTATATACATTTATATACATTTGTATGGTCCTTTGCTAAATAATGAGATTGGAAAATGCCTTAAAACTCCTGGGTGGAACTTGGAACGTCTCTGTCCAGGAAGGAGAAGGACACCATCGACATCTCTGTGACCTTTTCGTAAAAGCAGAACAAACAATGCGTTGAGGTAGTGGGAATCCTGCTGTTTAGGGGCGTGAGGCTGGAAGTCTGTTCCCCCCGCTGGGTGATCTGCGCTGCTGTATGGAAGGTGTTCACGAAAACAAACGTGACGTCTGTTTTCGTCGACAACCACTGCAAGTCGACTGTTTGACTTCGGATTAAATACGTGGGAGCCTTCAATATCCATCCAATCCCCATTTCAAGTGTTCATCTGCAGAATAGTCATCCAGCAGAAAATCTGAGTGAAATATGTTTCTTGAGACCTCATCTTCGCTAATTACCTGACCAAACCCCAGCAGAGTGGTGATATTATGCGTCCAGTGACGAGAACTGACCCATTTGTATGACTCAGAGCGTGCCGCAGTAAGAGGAAGGAGCCATTCTTCTGCCATCTGCTCCACACAGAGCCGCGGTTGCCTGTGGCCCCCATTGATTTCAATTGGCTGGAGGTGATGCCACCGAACGGAGCCGAGAAACAAGGAGGGGCATTCAGCCGCTGCCAGCCCGGACCCTCAGCCCGCTCACACAAGCTCACTTGTTCAAATTAGAGAGCCGACAAAAAGCGGGCAGACGACTGCGAAAACAAACGGGGGCCTAATGAGCTGCTCAGAATGCATAATAATTTGCAATACATCTGTTTGTCATTTCGGCTGAACTTTCTGCCATCATTTAAAAACAATACCCAACTGACTAATTAGATATAGGTTAGACGGTTAAATGTAAATGTGTCATTATTTAGCGAAGCCCTGTGCATTCGCCAGTGAGGGCAGGCCTTCCAGTGGTCGGGGCTTAATTAAAACCTCAACATATCTGCACACTATCAATGAACCTTGATGTGCTGATCTCATTAAATGACGTGATGATCACATAGCTGGACGGACAGGTGGACAGAGAGATGGGGGAACCGGAAGACTTTGGGATTTATGCGAGCGGTCGATGTTGCTGTCAAAACAAGCGTGAGATGAACGTGAATGGAAATTCGGAGACGCAGCCTCGCCAACAGCTGGTTACTGACAGTGAGTGTCAGCCTGCCCAGCGTTGTATCTCTTTATTGGACACTTCATGCGTGACTGTCATGATGCTGCTAAGTTTGGAGCGCCCACAGACAAACAGCAGGAGAGGAGAGAAAGTGGCTTCTGTCAGCGAGGCAGAGGTGGACCGAGAAGACGGTCGCCTGGCGCCGTCCCTCACAGAGACGAGACTGACAGCTTTCCGAGGAGACGGGGGGAAAGGCAGCTCCTGATTGGTGGTATTAGTGATGGTATCAAAAGAGAGGAGGCATGATGGGAGATGTACACAGATCAAGGTTTGAAACGCTACTGGTTTAAAGAGTTCCTTCGTGATGTTTTCAGTCTTTTTAATGAGATGTGAGAGAAAACGGCAGTTCCTTCCTTCCTTCCTTCCTTCCTTCCTTCCTTCCTTCCTTCCTTCCTTCCTTCCTTCCTTCCTTCAGGTTCCACATTTAAGTAAATAGTTCCTGTTTAGTTTTTTATTTCTCATTTCATTTTGCTACAAAGCACAACACTATGAAAATATGCTTCTAGAAACATTCATATGTTTGGTAACAAATCTCAGTAGAAACCCTCTGTTTCTGCACAAGAGTTACTTCACTTTTATTCGGCTTACAAGCAAAAACAAAGACGGTTGTTTAGCAATATCTCCACTGCTAAGGGACAGCTCCGTTAAGCGGTCAACCTCAGCGTAAATTGTCCACAGGAAGTAGTGACACAGGAAGCCAAGCAGAATGCTGCTTCAGTTCACCGAGCTTTATCAAGTCCAAAGTCGGAGCAGCTGTCTGCCAGGATATGTTGGAGCGTCTTTAATATGCGTTTACCTCCATACGTTCCGTTGCGGTTAACATTAATCTATTTAAAAGTATGACTGGATGAAGTGTGGCTGCCAGTGCCTCGGAGCACTCGCATAATGTTGGCACAGGTAGGCTTTCAGATGATATTCCCAAGCCTCTTCTTTTGTGCCTGATCTGCTTTTTAATGCTAAATATGCAGCAAAGAGTAGGCGCGTGGCATTTATTCAAATGTGACTCAATATGAAACAACTAATTGGCCGAGCACGACTAAAACATTTTTTTTTCTTTTTTTTGAGACGGCTTGTTGGAGCAGTACCCTGAGCTAAATCTGCAAACTTAAGACGCAACCTCTGATAAGCGGGCCATCCCACACTCTCCTCCCTTCCACTATTGTTGTTTTGCTTGTTGGCAGGCTTCTTCTTCCCTAAAATGTTTTTATGGCCTAAAGCCTGGAGCTACACACAATCAGGGTTCCTCCACATTTTTCATGTCAAATTTCAGACTTGGAGCCCAGACTTAGTCTCAGACCGTTAAGCCAAATTTGTATGAATAAAATAAGTTTTTTTTTTTTTTTTTAAATGATGAATTTATCTCAGATACTTTGACAGAGGTCAGAGTTCAAACGTGGAAACTGCAAAAACGAGAGGCAGGAAGAAAGAACGAGGATGATAGAAAGGAGAGAAGACAGGAAAAAAGGTATGAACGAAAGACAGAAGAAAGAAACAATGGAAGGAAAGACAATGGCATAGAAGGAAGGAACAAATGAAGTACAGAAGAGAAGAAGGAAGCAATAAAAGAAGAAATGAAAAAGGATTTGAAGGAAGAAAAGAAGGAAAGAAATAAGAAAGGAAGGAAGGGCATGGAATAAATGAAGAGATGAAGAAATAAATGACAGATTAACAGAAGGAAAGAAAGCACTCAAGAAAAAAAAGATAGACAAAAGAAACAAGTGATGGAAAGAGCACAGGAATGATGGAGCAAACAGACAAATGAAAAAAGGAACGATGGATGATGGGCAATGAGAAAGATTCAGTCTGGAGATTTTTCCCTCCTCTGTTTTCTGTAGAATGCAGACCAGCGTCCTGCTGCGGCCTCCCTCCTCCATGCTGCGGTTGTGCAGCATGTGCGCGCGCGCGCCTAGTGTGCCTGCATTTGCCCCGGCAGGTAATCCCCCCGCCGAGCCACGAACACGGCAGCACTAAAGCGGCGGAGGGATCCGCTCCCGCTAATACACAGAGGAGCGTGTTGTTTAACGCCTTTCCTACCATTAACTACCTCTCAGGCTTGCGTGCGTGCGTGTGCGTGATAGCGTTTGTGCGCGGAAGCGTTCCCCGCGAGGCCCCTGTGGAAGAGGAGCGAACACATCAAAGGATCCCTCCGTGATGCCGCGTGCGATATCTGCCCGAAGACACGAGGTTTTAGCACTCATCCGCCGCTGTTTTCTTTACGATTAGCCAGGCGGCGGAGCGAAATGTCATTTAGTCGAGCGCCGTTCTGCCGGATTTGCCGCACTATTTGTCTTCTTAAATCTACAACGGAGGACTTTGGCAAATGAACCCCAAGCCCCATGAATAAAACAACACGGGGAAGGAGGGACGTGGCGAGAGAAAAGCCTCGCGCGGTTCAAGGATTTGAGGAACAGCGTGGCACGAGCGGCGACGTGATAGGAGCCGACAGCGGCGGCAGGCGGTCACCTGGCACACCCACACGCACACGCCCACACGCACACGCACACACACACACACCCACACACACACACCCCCACACACACACACACACACAAAACCTGTCTGGCTTTTCACGAAGGGCTTTTAGTGTTCCGACTGCGACTGAGTGTTTTGTTAGGTGTATTAACAACATCAAAAAAAAAAAAAAAAAAAGAGGTACGTGCTGCTTTTACACATTCACCGCTCTGTCTACAGGAACAAGCTGTTGCCATGTCGCATTTTGCTTTTCCGTCACTGCTTTTAACCGGAATGACCCAGAACACACTTGATCATTAGAGTTAGTCATCACACCTGCTAACATTTATTCTCTCTTTCTTTTTCCTGGAACTATGTTCTTAAAAAAAAAAGAAAGAAAAAAAAAGTGACCAACTAGCTCTTGATCTTAGACTTGAAGAAGTCTTCAGATCAGTTAATTAACTTTTCCCACAACCTTAAAACAGACTTTCTAGCAAACAGGATCCATGCTGTGAGTGTTCAGAAGATACTCCAGACACCTGCTGGGACCTGGGGAATCATCCGGGTCAACCTCAAGAAATAAGCAGGATATGTAGATATAATTCATAAACATAAGAACATCTTCCACTTCTGAGGAAATAGCTGGGAACAGAGTTAACTCTGGTGGTGAGCGACAACTGTTGCCTTCAGAGGAGCAATGTCAGCGGTGTGGTTGTTTTTTTTTTAGAAGTATCAAAGGGTAGAAACATATGTTTAAAGATCAAATTTATGAATTGATTTGATAAACTATTCATTTTTTTTGTTTTTTCAATGGTGAAACCCACAGAGAAAAAGCAAGGAACTCTTTTTCTCCTGTGGTTTCACTAGTTGTTTGAGCAACGTGATTTAAACCTTTATTTGGACTTTAAGTTCTGGTCAACTCACAGAAGAGGTGACAGAGAATATTTTCAAAAACTGGGTTTTATTTAAGTTATTTGTAATTTCTTGTTAAGTAAAGAAAATGAGAAAAAAAAAAAACAACAAAGTGAGATGCTACATTTCGCCCAGCCCTAATATAAGTTAGTCATTTATTTAGCTAAGTATAAATTATCGGAATTGTACATACAAGATATCGGCCTATATATTTGGATCGGTGCATCGTTTTTTGCCTTAGTCAACTAACATAGCCGGTTTATTGTGTGGAGACCAACAACACAGTTTGATTGGGGCCCCGACTCCCTTTGGGGAGGCATTGAGGTCATCAGTTGTGCTGACCTTCTGGCCCACTGACATTTCAACCAGTCATTCCTCACTAATGAATACGTCGGTGCCTGGCCTAGCGTGCCTAATTTTTCTCTCGTTTTATCACACGGATGCAGGCTGGCACAGCTGTGGCATACGTTCAACACAAAAGCAAGCCCTGCCAGAGAGATGGAGTCTTCACTACCCCCACCAACACCACCAGCACCACCAGCACCTCCCTGTTAATATTCACATCATTCTGCCCACTGGAAACCTGGCAGTACCTGTGGCATTTGAGCATCTGCTTTAGCAGGAAATCTTAACTTATCTTGACCTTGCTGTTGTATTCATCATCGTAATCCGCCCACTGACTATTGCTCACCTCTTCTATAGCCGGCGGTGGCAGTATCACTGATGGGCTCATTAAGTGCAGGTATCAAAGTGAAGCCTGTTTAGTGGTGAGGGTTGGTTAGTAGGTGTTAATTAGACCCAAATTCATCCACAAGCATTAATCAGCAGAGTAGGAGGAAAAATATGGCCAAACATAAGCCAGAGGAAGGACATGATGACTTTGGTCTTCAACACCAATCATCATCGCAATGCACCCAGATCACTTCTATGAAATTAGAAATTAGAAGTATTCTTTTGTTTAAACTTCATAAGAGGCAAATTTTTGTCTGGAATGACATCTGGACGTAGAAAGCTGCTCCAGCAGTCTTCATTTTGGATGAAGAGTGGAGGTTGACTTCCAGAAGTGTGGCAAAGTTGGTACATTCGCTACAAACAAGGATGAGCTGGAAATCCAACAACTGGGATCTTTGAATCGCTGTGATTCACCTAGCAACAAACTGTTCAAGCGGGAACACTCAGGTCAAGCAAATATGAGAAGTATATGCTTTCCACAGAGATGTTTACAAGAATACTTCTCCGCTTTACATGTTAACTGTTGAATAACTTTATAAAAGTTTGTTCACCAGACGGATGGTATTTCTCTCTTTTCTAGCAAGAAACTCGAATAAAAATAATCCTTAAAGTCTTGTTTGGCGTCTCAGGCTTTTGTATTTTTTAATTTCTGTTCAGAAACTCAGCAAATTATGCAATTGTTCTCGCACATTATTGGAAGACCAGTAATGAAAGCTTAGGAGCTCCAGCAAGTAAGAAACCCAAACTAGAAGAAGCAAATATATCTATTTGTTGAAGTCTTGTCGTTTCACTTTCAGTTTCTTAATCTTTCTTTAATCTTATTATGTCTTTGCTTCTGTCTCCAATGGGTTATGTGCCCCAACTCCCCCTCTCCCCCCGCTCACTAGCTACCTACTTGCTAATGTCAGTCCAGTTCCACTTATAAAAAGATCGTTTGTTTCAGGTCCGTTTTTAAACTTTGGTGATTTAACCAAATGCTTAAAAGTTGAGAGGCCTTTTGTTTCTCACTTATCGGTGATTTTAATTTAGAGCAAGGAAATGCAAACAGAAAAAGAAGCAGCGATTCTTTCAAACTTTAACTTTTGAGTGTAGCTTAAAGGTTAGCCCAAATCCTGAATTTGTCCTGTCGCAGCCATCTGCCAAAGCAGAAATTGGGGATGACGACTGAAAGGCAATCATCGCTACATTTTATTAACAACTCCATTTAAATGGCATGGTAGTAGCAGCAATCTGCAGAGGGCACCTTCAGCAATCAACGGCATTTCAGTGCAGCTGCCTCGCGAGGTGCACCGTAGGTCGCGGCGAGAGACGAACAATACGATTAATCCCACAGGATAAGAGAAAAAGAAGAATTTCCACAGAAAATCATAGAGTCACGACCTATTTGCTATGCACAGGTCCCTCTGAATAAGTGCTTCATTTAATAATAATTGATGGAGGAAATTTTCTGAACGGGCGGATGAGGTTGTGCACCCCCTTTTTTTCCCTCTTTTGCAGCTCCCCTCCCCACTCCCTCGTCTCTCCAGAATTGTATTTTGTGCTTGAGTGAATTAGGTGATCATTTTTTATCTTACATGCCGCGCTGGCTTCTGGAGTTTCTAGCTCCAAGGAAATTGGAGGGGAAGAAGAAGTCGAACATTTATCGCATGCCGGGGTTAATCTCCTGAAATGGTGGGATTTGGTCAGGGAGGAAGGAGAAAATCCACGCTTGCACTCGCAAGCTGCATTACAGTCACATTTCCAGTTTTATTTCTTTTTTTTATCACCCTCTTCTCCCCCCATCCTACCCAACTCCCTCGCTCTAACCTGCCTACCTCGAGCTGGGAGGAAAATCCTCGGAGCTGAACCGCGGTGACAAGACAAAGTGGCGACGCATAAATTAAGGCAGAGACTGCACTCATCACTCACCGTCTGAGGCACTAATAATGCTGCTCATTGTGTGATCATCTCTCATTGCTGTTGTTAATGCCTCAAATTGAAGATGCATTACACATTTCATTTGTCTAGAAGAAGCGAGGAAAAGAAACGTTAGCGGATGGCTAGCGGCTCGACATCGATGAAAGAAAAAAAACAGCGACTTGTTAACCAAACACAACCCATGAACTTCAAAAAAAAAAAAAGAAATCCCATTATGTGTCGAGTTCCTCCTTATAATTTTATCTGTACTTAAGTAGCCTTTTAAGTTGTCTTTGTTCAAAAACAAGAATTTAAGTTATCCAAGTGGTAGTCTTTTTGCATAAAATGGTTCCTGCCTAAATGACAAGAAGGCACAAATTGCAGCCATTGAGAGAGAGAGACATATAAAAAATGCCTTCGTTCTTGCTGTTTTTATTTCCTTCAGCAAATGTCACATTCACCTTTTATGCGAGAGTGCTTGTATTCCTTCGTAAAAGCTGTTCTGTGAGGCCTCAACTGGTTGGCGAACAATGTGCCACGAAATCTTCTACGATCAAAATGCCGCTATATATCTCGTCAAAGTGATAAAGTGCTATCCAGATGTAGTTAATGTATTTTTTGTCTGGTGCAAGCAGAAAAAGTTGTGATGAGAAGTTGAGGCTTACTTTGTAGTTTTTAGCATCTGTTCTTGATGTGTGGTGTTGACAGAATTGCTTACTAAAGGTGGTTTTCTCTCATGCTAAGGAATTAAATGGTCCTAAAATGTTCAAATCTTACAAACTGTTCAATTTTGTCACTTTTACTGTTTCCTAAAAACATTGTATGTTTTTTCCCATTTATGTTTTTCTGAACCGTTACAAAATATTACAGAACTGAAAATTTGATCAGACCAAAGACGTTTAAACCAACGTTAAATTCCCTGCAGCAGAAAGCTGCTATCATTTTAAATGACTTTAACATGTTGGCTAATATTAATTGACTCCATTCTGCACACAAAGAAGTCGGGTATGAAACAACCATTCTTGATAACTTAGAAATGACCAACCAACAATTCTCCACACACATACGTAGCTATGGTTTGAAGCAAAATATTTAGTTAGCAAGCTAAATATTTAACCTGCTAGCTAAATATTTAGTTTTAAACTCAATAATTAGCAAGCAAGCTAGCCAACTATTAGCTAGCAAGCAATTGTTAGCAAGGCTGCTAACTACCTGAATTTTTAAATTGAAGCTAAATGTCAAAGTTGCTAGGTAAATATTTAGCTTGAAGCTAATTATCTAGCATGCAATCTGAATATTTAGCTTGAAGACAACTCACTTGAATTCCTAGAACACTGGCCTGGACTGACTACGATGTGCGCCTATGGTCTATGACATTGTGTAACCTGGAAGTTTACTGCAGCCAAATGTTTTTACCAAAATGCAGAGTTTTTCAAAAATATTTGTGCTATTGTTGAAAAGGAAATTGATTTTATTTTTATTTACAAACTACAGCTCGTCACCAGAGCTTTTCTTGAGTTTTTCCAGAACGAGCCACGCAGTTAGCCGTATAAACCGGACGTGTCAAAATCATCTCGCGCCCACGGCAGCTGTTTGTCACTATCAAAAGCAAACATCAGTCCCCGGGCGGTACCAGCCAATTCTATCACTGCTCCACAATACTTTCCAAACTCAAGACTCACTGTAAACACAAGCTTTGATGGAGACAGCTGCCGCCGAAGAGCCCGCGAGTCGGAGATTAAGTGGATCCGCGGAGGAGATTTATACCTGCGTTTTATGGCATTTGCAAATGGCTGCTACCATAGTGGCAGAGTAATTCCCTCCTGTCATATTTGTCTTTACAAAATGTAACAAATTACGGTGAGTTTGCAGCGGATGAAACGCCTCGATATTTTTTATTTTTTATTTTTTTTTGCTTCTGTCTCTCATTTTTGCTAACTTTTTTTTTTTTTTTTCTCCGTGTTGCCCAGATAAGGCGCTGATGGTGAGATTGCAGGCCCATCCATTTGCAGTGTGTGGCAGGTGACAGGCAGACATGATTCATTCTGCCTGGTGCCGCGTGATGCTCACCCCCCCGTTCCCCCTGCCCCTCTCTGTCTATTCTCTCTCCTCTGTTCTCCTCCCCCAACTTTCACCCTTCCATCACTTCTTCCTCCCTTTTCTTCCATCCCTTTCTTTTGACTTTCTCCCCTCACTTTTTCAGAGGGGCGCCTGTCAGCATAACTCAGCCAGTCAGCTCAAGGCACAGGACATGGGTAATTGGGGCAGGAGAGTGTGCGTGCGTGTTTGTGTGTATGCATTTGTGGCTAGAAGACGCTGCCTTCTCGGCGGACTGAGCTGCCTTTTCCACTACCACCTAATGAGGTGTGACTTGTGTCTTGTGGAGAGCTGGACGGACAATTGCAACCTCCCTCCTCTGACACACACCTTCCCGTGACCCTCGATTTACTCCCCACCGCTCTCCTCTCCCAGTCAATAGCTGTCAGAGATCCATCACTCAGCTGCTAGTCGACCAGAGCAGGTTGTCCACACACTGGACCGGCCACAAATTTGTTAGCCGCAAATAAAACTCTCCCCCTAAACACAGAGATTCTGGAATTGACCAAGTCTGCTGGGAAGAACGGTAAAGTCTCTTTTTAAGCATGTAGACATATACATTCTGATAGGACTAAATTAGCGGTGTCAGTTCTGAGTGATTTTGTGTGGTCGCAAACCACAGTTCTAGAGGTAGATTTGACCTGCAAGCACCAGTGATTGATACAGACGGACAACTTCTTGTATTTATTTTAGAATTTTACAGACAAAACCCTCACCCACTTGTTTGGTTTGCTCAAAGTGAACCTGTGAAAGCGCAACTTTTACAGCAGTCTGCAGACTGATGCAATCACGTATGTCTTTGTGAACAAAGAATAATATGTGGCGTGTGCTCCTCTCACACACGTGTTCGCTCAATACGTGCTCCACCACCCGCTTGGCTCTGCGTCTGCACTTGTAGCTTCATAGTGCACGTTAACGAACCACACCACCAGTCAATCACAGACAGATCTTTATCATCTAGATAATTGGTTAAAAACACTGCATTCACGGGGATGAAGTTTCCTGGGGGAAGCCCTGCTGTCTCACGGGCTTCTCAGGTAGAGTGGAAACAATTTGAAATCTAAATCTGCCAGGGGCATGAATAATTTTCAGCTTTACTGTACATTCACACTTGGTATAGACTTAGGAGAGTTATAGCCTAGAGGCCAAGGAAAGTGGTGCAGGAGGTTCCCATGGTTTCTGAAAAGGAAGTGAGGAACATGTAGGCAATCTCATTGGGTTTTTACAAAGTTTTTAAAAAATTTTTTTTTTACAAAAACTATTTTGCAATCTCTTTCTAATACGGTACGGCCCTAGTGGAAATTTTAACTTTTGCAAAAAATATATTTTATTTACATATTTGTTGAAACTGCCACTATATTCTGACAGGTAATCTGTGAAATAAAAAATAAAAAAAATCAAGCATTTTCTGAATCTCTCAGTTCTAGAAACAACCAATCAGAGCCAGGAGGCAGGTCTTAGTGCTGTCAACCAAAAGCTAGTGTGATTAACACTTGCCCCTGGTACGTTGCAGCTAGCATAGTTTGTTGTGAATGCTAAGGCTAGTTAGCATGGGTCTTCCTGTAACGTTAAGCTATTTTAGTAGCGCGTCCATCTCGTGATTGACAGCGTTAAGGCCCACCTCCTGGTTCCGATTGGCTGTTTTTGGTCTGGAGCTGTGCATTTCGTCAGAAGGCAACAGTAGCTCAAGGAGGAGGCGAAGGGGAATAATTCATTTCACATATTATCTGTGTCATATCATACTGTCACGACATGGAGATCATGTAAAAAACATTCTTTTTTTAAAATAAAAGTTACATACTGCAGCTTTGAATAAAATAGTTTGGATAAATATATGAGAACATCGTAGTTCTTTGTCAAAGTATGTGATAATATAGCTTCTAACTACAAATAAGAGAAGAATTTATTCTTGTTGCTCTAGCAGAGTTTAATGTAGCCCAACACGCTGAGCCACAGCCTCACAGGCGTGTGAAACATTTATCTGCGGCACTTCCTGTAGCTTGACCTGTCAGCCTCTTTAACAAAGCACTCGCTCGCGGTGGTAGCTTGTTCCTCGCCGGCGCGGCCGCTGCTCTCATCGCTCAGCCACAAAAGCGTCTGTGTACCATATCTCCTCTCATTTAGTCAGCTGTAATGTGCTCCCCAGGCGGGAGCGGCGCGTAATGCGAGGCCGTCTCATTAGCGCTGTCACGTCACTTCCATTTAGGAGCCTTTCCGACAGGCATTACGCGCCTCTTCGAGCGCCCCGCGCACCTCCGGGGCCCCGACTCGGCATGTCCAATGACTTATTCCTGCTTAGCGCTTCACGTTTCCCCAACTTTCACTCATTCCTGGAGTATTATAGGGAAAAAAAAGGAAAGGAAAAGAAAAAAACAAAAAACACATGCTCCCAGCAGAGCCTTGGCAATTTAATCTTTTTTTGTTAAACGTGTGAGGTAGAGTTGTAATCTAATAAACCTCATTAGGAAGGGAATAAGGCTTGATGAAGACAAGGGGATTTAAGAGACGCCTGTTAACCACCCCGCTTTAACCCTGAAGAAATTACCAATCAATGACCAACGGCAAAGTAATGGCTCAAAACGTTTGGCCATATGTTCCCCAGGTGGAGTTTTTCCTTCCGTTTGGCTCTAAAATTGCTTTCATTGCCTGCGAATTTATTGCTTTAAGCAATTAAAATATTCACAATAACTAGATTTTCACAGTTGCTGTGAGAAGCACGATGGCTGCAGCATTGGGTTTTTGGTCTCGGTCTTTGCTAAAGAGGTTTACAGTAATCGAATCCAACAGCACTTTCAACAAATGAACTCAAACCGCCTTTGGAAACGATAAAAATGAATTCAAACACCATTACTATTGACCTGAAGTGATTAAAAGAGGAATATTGCTGCATGAGATGAAAACCTGCCCAAGGCAGGAATAGTATTGTGAGTCTGTACCGCTTTGCTTTGCTTTTTTTTCTCTCTTCAATGCAGCATTTAGCTGGATTCTTTAGATGCTTTATAGATTACAAAAAAAAAAAAAGAACTTCCAAGAATGCTGCTGTCGGTTCAGATGGTTAGCTGCGGTGAGGAATCAAAGACGGAGGGAAAAGTGACCCTGAGCCGGAAGCGTTCGCCCAAAACGACGGAGGAAATTTCAGATGAGAACGGTCGCCGGGGAGACGGGTGGGCTGGTTATTGATTCGTCCTGACGGGCGTCCGTCATTCAGACAAACGGAGGAGAAATCCCTTAAGGTAATCATCACTGCTGAGCGCATGTCAGCCGGTCCATTAGGGAGCATGACCGCCGCTGGACCGAAAGGGAGGGGGGGCCCAGAAGAAGTACAGAGACAAATCAACCATTCACTGTTAACAGGAACTGAGCTCAAATACAAAAACGTGGGCAAGATAAAGTTAATAAGATATAAGATAATAACATGTTGCAGATGTTCGATGTTCAGCAAAGTGCTATGTGAACACGTTTTATTTTATTACATAAGTTTACTGTAATGCAGTCCTTAGCAACCTGAAAGTTATGTGCTTTGATTTGCTTATCTTCTTAAATTTACAGCCAACAGAAAACAGCAAAAAAAAAAAAAAAAAAGCAAAAAAAAAAAAAAAAAAAAAAAAAAAACGAAATAAAATGTGTCACAGTCTTTGTTAGTTGAACTACGAGTTGTTGCATAGAAACTAAAACAGAATTTATTTATTAAAAGCAGGTAACCAGTAGGACAAGAGAAAACATGTGCATCCACAACCAGAAACAAAATACTTAGCTTACTGCTACTTTTCTGTTTGACTTGGCGTGAACGCTTATTTAATCTTAATCCTTATCTTAGTTTAATGAAATATATCACTTAACTCAGTGATGATCAGAAATGTTTGTGTAATTAAAAACATGTATTCACATGTCTGTTCAATACACTGTGCTTAAAAGCCAAGAATTAAATTATCTTACTAGAAAACTAAATGATTACAAACTGACTCAGTGGGACAAGTGAATTTATTGACCCATAACAATAATGGTAACTAGTGTAAATATCAACTGGACAAACACATCAGAACAAACTAGGTGCTGTTTTTTTCAAAGATTGAGCTATAAGTTGTTAAAACTATTTTTAAAGTAATCAGTTTCTTTCTATGTCAGTTTGTTGCACAGCAGTGAAATATTTCCATTCAGTCATTTTCAGTAATTCATACGTTCAGATGAGAAATGTTCATCACACTTGAAGTACGTTTTGAAAAGGCAGGTATTAAATTTATGTTTCATTTCTGTTTTTATTAATGTATATTTTTTTGTTATTGGCCCATGTCACATTCTAATTTTAAATGTCACGTTTTCACTTCCTGTTAGTGGAAAATCTAATAGAACTGAAGGTTTTTCAAAACATCCATCTGTGGTGAATAAATTCACTGAAATAAACAGCCTTCTCAGTCATTTTCTAGTTTAAGGAGTATTTTTATCGCTTGTAAATGCATGATCTATATTGGTGTGAGATGCACACGGCTCCATTCGAATTGCTTCCGAGTGACGTAATCGCCGCAAAGCCTTTTGGTCTCTTTCCAAACACACCACGAGCCGCTCGCTTAACGTTGTGTGTGACTGACAACAAGCCGGGTCCGAACTCCTGGAAAACGGCAGGATATTTGCTGTCGACGCCTCGCCAGCCATTCAAGGCCGTCTAAGATGGGCAGTTTGCGACGCTTTCGCCTCCTCAGCTCTCCTCTGCTCGCCTCATTGGATCTCCGGTCCCCCTCTGTACGTCCGGAAGCAGAAGCAGGCATTAGCCTCTGGCAGTGCTCTATTAGCCAGGCTGCTTATTTGTTAACAGACTGGATTAATGTGCTGCACTTGGTATGGAAGGCCACCTGCTCGGCCTGTGAAGTTCATTGGTGGGCTCATTGGTCCGGCCACTAATCTGCCTCATGATTGCAGGCTTTCTGTGGTGTGATAAGGCAAAGATGGCCTTCCTCCTCGTCCTGCAATGTTCCTGCTCCAGGAACATTGGCAAACTGTTCATTTCCCATAATTCCGGGACTCTTGACCCCAGAGGTATCATTATTCTGGGTAAATTTCTAGACTTCACAGCCCCTTTCATGGATCCCCATGATCCATGATCCCCCACATGACCAGGTTTGATTCTCTGTTGCGTTGTGAAGGTAACATTTATTTTACACTTTTCACATGGAAATACCAGAAGGTGCGTCACACAAGCAAAAAAAAAAAAAGAAGAAAGAAGCAAAACTGCTATTTATGTTGAATGTTTCATCTGTTTACCTTACAGTCCAATCATTCATCTAACTATAGAGTTTTTCTTAGTAGATTCCTTGTAGAAATATGGTTAGTGAACTTCTGTATTTCTTGTTTTAAAATGAACCAAAAGTGTGACAAAGTAAGACCTGTAGACAAAAAAAGGCATGGAGGAACCCCTGATCCAATCAAGGTTTCCTGGGGTCCATATGCTGGAACTTTAAAAAGAAAAATGATGCATAACAAGACGATTAGATTCTCATTAGCTACTAACAGAGAAAGAGCTGATTCTAATAAGAGGAGAAGTCAAATGCTTACAACTGGTTGTGCAGATAATCAAGCAATCATCCAAATCAAGGAAGTCATCCGCACGCAGTGCGGTAGACTTAAACAAATTTGGTCCATGTGCCTCGTTCATCTGTGCAGACGTGCGTACAAACAAGATGTCCAGCCGTCACGGTGCTCAGGAAGGAGACGGGTTCTGTGTCCCAGAGATCAACGCGTGTCTTTTTATATGGCATATGTACATTTCTGGTTTCAACTGTACCTGAGGTTGGGTAACTTCCATTGAAGTGTAAGAGAAACTGGTGAACTACACAAGAAAAGACGGGATTTCTAAACTAAGAGCATGAAAAGAGAATTGTAGAACTGCATGAGGGTAAAATTATAGCCCCCGTTTTTTGAGAAATTGGTTAAAAAAGTTAAATGAAAATGTGAAGACCAAAAAGGTTTGTGCAAGTGAGCTGGATCTAACGTTATTTTTTCATTTCCTGTGCACAGAACGAACTGTTCGACAGGAAATCCTGATGATCCAATGTTCGGCTGCAGAGGAGTTTAATCGTAGAAGCTGCAGAGTAACAGCACAGTCTGCTGATTGTCTTTTTTTTATTTTTTTTTTAAGGTCTGCTACCTTGGCAGACTTGCGCAGCCTGGTGAGGATGTAGTTAGCGTGTTTCCTCAACTTCCCACAAAGCTGCAAACACAAAGAGGTGGCTGAGTTGAAAGACGGGGCCCTGAGGGGCCGGTAGTCTGGAGGAGGTGCTGAAGGCTGGAGGTTTGATGCCCCCTTCCAATACAAACAAGCAAACACACACATGTCACGCGCCTTCAGCCACCCCACAGCAGCGCCGCATGTACCATGTCAGGGACGAGAAATGATCTGTGAATCCTGGGGGAGCAAAGCAGCTAATGTGCGATGAACTCTGAATTTGAACCTGAAGAAGTGGCAGGAAAGTCTCACATCTCTTCCTCTTCACTGGATGATGCGAGGTATGTCGCGTCTTTTTCCCCTCAAAACTGTTAAACTGTCAAAAGCAATAGTACGGCATATTTGCTTTTTTTTTTTTTTTACCACGACGTTGTGCAGGGTGACATGTTAAATTGTTTTATGTCTACGTTAGAATTTACCCAATATTTCAGAAATAAGAGTTTTCCACCGAGGTAGTGAGGTTGTAGTCTTTCAAGCCGAAGTATCAGTGTTGTTTAGGCCAAAAATAAAGCGAAGACAACCCCAGACGCATTCCAAGCAACGTCGCAGTGTGATCCGAGTTGTTCTGAAGTCGGCTAACGTTGGATGTCTGAGGGAAACAATATCTTTAGCTTGATATGAAAAGCAAAAAAGGCTTCAAAAAGTTTCTCAACCTCTGCAGGGAGATAGTCAGACGTTAATGCAGAAAAAAAGAGAAAAAGGCAAAACAAAACATAACAAAACAAAACTCACGAGGTAAAGCAAGTTGGGGGAAGAAAAAAAAATTATACCTGAGCAAAATTTGATGCAACAGGAGTTTTTTTTTTTTTTTTCCTTTCTGTGCCGTATGAAGATGAACCAACGAGCTCCCCCGAGAGAAAAGGTTTCAGACCGAAACAAACAGCCTTTGTTTTTTTTTGCAGCACATCTCCACCTCTTCCTCTCGTATTCTAAAGGTTTGGGTTTGTCTAAGAGAGGTGGGCCAAGCAGAGACCTCCCCAACACGTGTGCATTTATTGTGCAACGTCAGCACTTTTTGGGCATGACTTCTTGTATTTGTTCTGCTTTAGTTCCCTGAGTGTTCAAACTCAAACATATTACAGTCACCAATATATACGTATATATATATATACGTATATATATACGTATATATATATATACGTATATATATACGTATATATATATATACGTATATATATACGTATATATATATATATACGTATATATATACGTATATATATATGTATATATATATACGTATATATATACCAATACAAACAAGCAAACACACACATGTCAAGCGCCTTCAGCCACCCCACATATATATATTTATATATACGTATATATATTTATTTGCAAATATAACTTTCTGAAAAATAAAAGAAGAAGATTATTTTAGTAAGGTGCCCATATCCAAGTAAGGAACTTGGGTGCATTAACAGCAGCCCTGTTTATTCTGCCTTAATTAAACTGTAGTTTGGAGAGGCGTGAATACGAAATCAAAAACTCTGACGCGAAATGATAAATTGATCTTTGATCTCACTACGTGGTTCGAATATATTTGTGAATGACAACTTTCCCTGGAGACCGCTCCACAAGCAGGACGTGGACTATAGCACGGGGCATTCTGGGTAAATGCCGCCAAAACAAACACACAAGACCAGGACTACAGGAAGAAATGGCTCAAATCCTACAGCCGCTACAACCTGACATCTCTCGACTTATGTTTACTCTTCACAAAGAAGGAAATGATGCTAAGTTTCTTCTTCAGTTGTTTTCATGTCGTTTCCTTCAGTGATTCTTGGTGCAGCGCCACCACAGGCGGCTGGGTGAACGGGCTTATCAAAGGGTTTGGCTCGTTTGACATCTGATAATCTATTGAACTATCAGATGTGAAAAAGGCTAAAAGACCAAAGTTAAGCAGTAATGAATCAGTTTAAAACAAATGGAGTTCTCTTGCTTCAACCCAGGTGATTTCATTTGACAGGTGTTTGCTGAACTGTGAGTTTATCTTTTGGCAAGTTAAAAAAAAGGAGAGTAAGGAAGGTTAAAGAAATTTCCAAATGTCACAGCGGCAGACAACGGCATCTTGAGGTCATCCTGTCTCCGTGACAACCACCAGGCACAACCTAGAGCCCAACTGGCTGTTTTTGAAGAGAAGCGAGGAAAATGATATTTCTGTTCAACCTCTACAAACTTTAATTTGTGGAATTTGCAAAATCAACAGGTTTTTTTTTTTTAACTCACCGATTTGCTCAGATGAGACCAAAATAGAGCTTCTCAGCAAAAAAGCCTAAACAGAAAACACCTGGTTGATTTGCGGTGAAATTTAAAGACAATAAAAACATTTTATTTTATGTTTTACGTTGAGCTAAATCCTACAGGAAACCACTGTGTGCTCCGCTAAACAGCTTGATGACTCTACTGCTAAATACTCCAAGGTTCTTCTTTACAATGGATGCTGCGTATTTCATTGTGTATTTGTTGTATTATTTCATTTTCAATAGATATTCTGTGAACACATTTTTGTGCGGATGCTTTCATGTTGCCTTGTTGTTGCTGCATTGCGCCAAATAAATAAATTTGCCTTGCCTTGCTAAGGATTTAGCTAATAAAACAAATGGTTCATGGAAAAATGGGGGGAAAAAAACAACTACTTTTGTCAACCCGGCTGAAAATTAACGATTACAGTCAGTTACTGTTACCGCACAATAAGAAATAATTTGGAGCTGAGAGACGTGCCATCGCTCCGCCAAGTGATCATTTGTTCCCTCAACAAATGAAATGACGCTTCCCCCCAGCCTCATTTAATTTGGTTGCTGGAATGAAACAAAGACACTGAAATAAGGAAATGGGAGGAGAGAAAAAAAAAAGACTCAGTGATGCAGAAAGCATCCCAGAGAAATGAGAAGAGATGGATATGATGAAAGAGGAAGAGAGAGCGAGAGAGAGAGCGCCGCCACGCTCTCTGCAGTCAGGTGACAAAGCGCCCCGCCTGAGGCCACAGCCGTCATAAACGCAGTAATAGAGTGAACACACATTTTCATTAGCTATTGATTCATTTCCAATTCTCCATTAATTTTGGGGGGCCATCACTGCACAGTGGCCTTTCTCCTCCCCAGGCTACGTTTCTCGGCTCCGCCTGCTATAACCGTGGTAATTACTGCGCCGCCGCCCCGCAAGCTGTTCACAGTTTCATACCGCTGGAAAAAAAAAGAAAAAAAAAAAGAAGTATTCTCGAGGAAAAAAGAAGCAAATGAAAGAGGAACAAAAAGAAGAGAGAGGGAGAGAGAGAGGGGGGAGAAACAGACTGAAAGGGAGCAATCAAAAGCAGCAAGGCTATCACCTACAGGCGTACGGTTTGACAAAACGGAATTACAATGGGCCCTGAACAATTGCTGTTGTGCTATTCCAGCCTTAATTGTCAAAGAGCTCAATTTGTTCAAAGCTCAGGGTATGTGCTGCAGCCTCGGCTGCTTCACTAGGCAGAAACTTTGTTCCTTTTCTCCGGTTTTTTGTTGTTTTTCTCGTTTCTTTTGGAGCAAACTCTTTTACTTATTTTTACTTATATCTCAAAGAGAGAGTAGAGGCAAACTGATGCCTCTACTCTTCCCTGGTGACTTCCCTGGATGACTCGACATCCAGGGAAGTCACCTTTAGGGATGGTACTTCACTCAGAGAGCGCAAGCTAAACATGCGTTATAAGTAGTTCCTCGCAAAGACATTCACAACCTTTAACTTTTCCAAGTGTCGTCAACCAAACTGAAAAGCTCTCCTTTGTCCTGTAGCACTTCTATGGCACGTTTTGAAATGGATAAAACTGAAGTGGCAGAAGGGCATCGACTGATTTGAGTTTTATGTCATCATATAATGTTATTCCTTCATCAAAAACATACATGGAGTGTTGCTTTGATTCTTTCATGCATGTTTGAGAAATCCTTTAATCTCCCATGGCAACCAGTGGTGCAAAATGCCTGAAGGGACCTAGCCCCGCCTTCGAGAACGAGGCCCCTCCTCGAGGCTGCGGTCTTCAAGCTCCCGCCTCACACAGCAACCCTCCACCCAGTTCCTTCAGACTAGCCAGCAGCAACTAGCAAAGAGCTCCTGATCTCTCTTCTCACTGCAACAATGGTAAAAATGCTGCTAAATGGTTGATAGAGGAGCCATGTTGTGCTGACTTCTTGAAGGCAGAGTTTCAAGGAGTCAAATTGTGAAATCATATTTGATATATACAGCATTTTCATAACCACTGAAGGCAATGTTGCTACTTGATTGTGACACCATGTGGCTGGATAACAGAGCTCCATCAAAAACCATGTGTCTTCCACCTCTCTATCCCCTAAGATTACAAAAATGTACAATAGAGTTTGAGGTTTAACATGACGTAATTGTTATTTGTGTTGTTGTTGTTAAATCTAATGTTTACTTCCTGTTACATAATTGGTTATTGTGTTACAGTTTTATTATGTGAAGCATCATGAACTGCCTTGATGATGAAAAATGTGCAAAACAAATAAACTTGCTTTGAGTTAATACATTCAAGACATTTTAATAGCTATTCATGCACTGATTTGCATTCTATATGCACCTAACATTTTATGATTACAGGATTCTCAGCTGCTAAGAAAAATGTTGGAATGCATGAATGTTCCTCCTGGTAAAATGAGGCTCAATTTTTAGTCTCTTTTTAATTTTTTTTAGGACTTTCAGGCATCAGAGTTGGTAAAACAAATGAAGAAATAGGAGCAAGTCTTACCTGAGACAGGAAACATCAAGGAATACATGTGAAAGAGAGAGCAAAGGGAGACAAATTAGAACTTCAGAGTCCTTTTCTAGTACATATAGAGTCTAAAAACTACATAATGGATCATCACGAAACAGCTAAGAAGGTGCAATCTTTCGTCCTTCTTGAAATAATAGTGAAACATGAAGCTGACAGAAAATCAACATGTAGGATGACGCATGTTCAGTAAGAAGAACTCATAACTATTCTGCCATAACCTGCGCAGGAAAGCGCCCCTGTTCATTACACCATTGCGGCTGCTGTGGAAGGATGGGGGGAACGAACTCCATCGGGTTCATCTATCACAAGAGCCGACTCCCATGTGAAGCAAAAGACGGAATCGGGGGAACAGCAAAACAAACTGCAAACCAAATCAATTACACGAAAAAGAATCGAGTCACCCGTCAAATGTACACTCCGTTTTCTGTCATTTGGCCTAGTATTTTTCCTTCTCGCAGCTCAGGATTCAATTTTAAATGAAAAGACAGACAAAAAACAACAACAAAAAAACACGCCCTTCCTGTACTCCTTTTTTCATCTGTTTTGGATGAGATAAAGTCCAACAGGATTTTCTTGTTTGTACCTAGAAGACCTTTTCACATCCCTTGAAGTTTTTCAGTTTGACTTGGATTTTATGTGCCAGACCAAATCAAATGATGCAGAAATATGAATTGTAGCATGACTTTAACTTTATTTTACCTCTAAATATGGAAGCGTGGCAAGAAGAAAGTCGATGTTACAAGCAGTTATAAGAAGTACAGCTTAAAGTCAACCACATGTCACATAAAAGACACAACAACAAAAACATTCTGGAAGGTTGGATGATGTAGAGGCAGTTTTCACACCTGATAGTCCGGTAGACTTGGCTCAAGTTGGGACCAAAATTGGCAACATTTGTTCCATTTTCAGCTGGTGTGGTTCACATTCACACTCTGTCAAACAAACCAAACCCTTTGAAAAAAGCTGTTCGTCCAAGAACCACAAGAAGGGCCAACTTCCTTCCTCACAAAATATAAACAAACGTGGAGTGTTGTCAGATTTTAGTATTTGTAGGATCTTTCTTTTGCCATTTCACCTGCCAGCACTCGACACAAGGGCTTGTTTTGGTTCCATTCACCCAGAATGCCCTGTGCTGTAGTCCGCTTCCTGCTTTTCAAGGCCTAAACGAGAACAAGGTTTTAAGGCAAACCAGGAGGTTTGCTTTTTTGGTTCGCATAAATGTTCGACTGCGCATTCACACCTCCTCAGATGAACGGGACTTTCTAGGCAAGCGAACTAGAGTTAAATTAAAGTGAACTCAACAGGGCTGGTGTGAACGTACGCTAAATAGTCTGCATACAAAAAAATGCTACGTGTGAAGGAAAAATTAGCACACCATCCCCAAAGCAAAACATGGTGTTTGTGGCATTACGCTTTTTCCCCTTGAGCCCAGAAGTAAGGCCGCTCTTAATTGTGTGGCAGAAGTTGACCTTCCAGCACAGCAATGACCTTAAATGTACAGCCAGAACTAGAAAAAGGACTTTCACAAGACTTCAGAATTTGAGTTCGTTGATACTATTTATCCAATCTGACTGAGCTAGAGCAATTTAGCAAATAATGGGACCTAATTTCAGCCTCCGGATGTTTAAAGCTGACACTAAAATGTTGTTTCACAAAGGGGCTGATTACCAAAATGTGTAAACTTTATGTAATCATAAAGTTGACAGTTATGGCTTATTTTTCCTTCAACTTCATATTCCTTCAACCTTTCCAGGTCAAAGGTCTACAAGTGCTCTTGAGCACCACGTCTCAAATTCAACAGGGACCCCCTTTAATCCCACAGTCTGCCAGGACCTGGCAACCTGAGGACATAAAATGAAGCGTCTTGGATGTTGCCCATTTAAGTTGCTCGTAAAACAGCCTCATGATGTGAGCTCGAGAGGTCGGACACAAAGTGCTAGAGCGTCAAACTGGGAACAAAAAAAAAAGAAAAAAATGCACATGAAGAGTTTTTATATTCGCTTAGATTAAGGGTACTTGGAAGAAGGGTAACATAACGACGGCGTTGTCAAGGAAACAAGTGCCACAGCGACACCTTAATCTGGAGAAATATAATTGGAAAAGGAGCGATAAACATCTTTTTAGTCTGGGTGTGTGATGTACTGAGCGACATCTGAAAGGAAGCAGCCTCAGCACTCATTACTGAACTTATTGTACGAAATAACGCTAATGAATACATGTGTAGAAACAACCTCAGAGGTTAAAGGAAGGATTTACATGCACAAACAGACTGCTGACGCCGTGGTGCCACAGAAAGGAGTGTGGCTCTGAAAGCCTCCCGTGATTACACAGTGAACATAAACGCAAAAGAGCGACAGTGTAAGTAGCAAAGGGAGTCCGCCAAACAAATATCAGATCGTGCGCACGCTCCGCCTCTCGGTTCTCCGGCACGCGCCCCAGTTGGAAGCCACGGCGCAGGCGAGTCGCACCGTAGGACACGGTGTTATTAGTGCCTCAACCTTGGCAGAGGAGAGAAGAAGTCATAAAGAACTCGGCGCAAAAATGACATGCAAATAAGGAAGAACTCCAGAAATCTTTGCCATCTCTCGCCAAATTATCTTGTTAATTACAAGCCATTGTGGAGGACTCCTACTGTTGGCGGAGTCTCTGATTATACAGTGCATTTGTCCGCACTTTCCAGCAGCCTAATCAGTAATTACTACCTGCAGCTGCAGCTCGGCGTGGAACAGGCCGGGCCCGCCGCGGGGCCATGGGGGGACACCGGGCAGCTACAGCGGACCCCGTTGATGCGCCACTGTCATGTTGGACTACAAACTCGTTTTTTTTTTTAAGCCCTTTATGTAAGGAGACACACGCACACACACGCACACACACGCATTTCATGACAGAGTAAGTTAGGTGTCTCTTAAAAATACTAATATAGATGCATACATGCTAAAGTAAATGGCTTGAATTATACATAAATAACACACGGTGCTCTTAAAGAAGTCTTTTTGTTTTTCTGTCACATATTTCAGATCCAACACATTTTAGGAAATCCAAAGAAATACAAAAAACGAACAAACAAAAAAAAAAAAAAAAAAAATACTGTTTTTAAATCAGGACTTTATTTGCTAAAGGAGGGGAAAAAAGATATCCAAGCCAACCTGGCTCTATTTGGAAAAAGTAATTACCCCCTAAATGTCATAACTGCTTGTGAGCAACAACCGCCATTAAGCAAAATTGCTTAGTATAAGAGGCTTTTTATATGATATCTAAATTAGTTTGATGATCTGAAGCAGAAGGGATCATTTGGAAGGGGAGGCTTTAGAGAGAAACATTTAGAGAAAGAGAGAGAGAAAAAAATGGCACCAATTTGATCTCATGGAGAAAATGGAACCATAGCAACTGATTCAGTAGAACCACATTTAGCACGAGCGCTCATTCTGTCTGTGTGACAGAAATAAAGGGCATCCAGGCAGTGTAGCTGCAGGACACACAAATCATCACACCTCCACCACCATGTCAGCTGGTTTTTTCATTTACCACTAATTGCATTATGGGTAAATATTTCTACTTTGCTCTCAGCTGTCTAAAAGTCATGGTAGGAGTTAAGTCAGATGCAACTTTGCAAACCCAGATTGCGCACGAATACATCATTGTCAATAATATCCTGAAGCTAATTCTAGCAACTGGTTGTTAGCTTGTATCTCCTATGCTATGATAGTGACGTCCATGTTATCAATTCAAATACTGCAGGACAAACAATATAAGGGACAACATGTTACAGTTTTAAAGTTAACGCCCACATCTATCAGTATTTATAGGCTGCCTTTTGTTTCCATGCATATGTTTTCTATGGCGCTTTATCTCTGACAGACTTGGATGCAGATTTGCTCACTCTCTTGAACTTCAACAACTACATGCCAACAAATATCTGCAGTTCTGAGATGGAGACAGTGTGAGATGGCTTTTTGGGTTAAATGTGCCTAGTTAGCCACTCTTAAAATTAGCAACTGCTCTAAATGGCTCCAATGTGTGTGTAATATGACCAAATAGATCCCAAATTGTTGGGAAATGCCCTTATCGGCTTTCTAAACCGGTTCTTTAGGCTCATTCCTGGTCTCTTAGCATTGTGTAGACATAGTTGAATGATCCGGAGCATCAAAATGCTAGCATACAGATATGTGCACCTTCATCTGGATTTGGCTGATTTCCAGTGAAATCCTCTGGAAACAGCAAGCGTGTTCTTAGCTTGTTGCCATGAAGACAACTTGAAAAAAATATTTATATCCATACGTACAAAGAATACAACTACCTTTAATATATTTACCAATTATACCCAGGAACTAATGTTAGCATCTTGTTAGCTTGTATCTTGTGATGTCATTAGCTTTCTAATTCAAATATTGTTAATTAATAGGGAGAATGAACTGTATTAATTAATATGTCAGGAACTGTAGTGGACAACATATTACAGTTTTAAAGTTAGGCTACCTTTGGTTCCCGTGGATATATTTTCTATCCTTTATCCTTTACAGTATGAGCTCTTCAAAGTTGCTATGTGCAAACTAGCAAAACTGACAGAGCAGCAATAGCCCACGTACCATGCTCTCATGACAACAACGCTAACAACAGCTAGCTAGTGGGTGAACTGCACCCACACTGGAGGAAGCCCTCAGACGTATCACTGCTTCGTGTACTCTGAAAACAATTTGAAATATATATTTTTTTGAGGCTTGTAATAATTAGTATTTTTTTCCAAAATTGTCCTTTTTGCTCCTGTGTTAATAATTTTGACGAAAGGCTGTGAAAACAAAGAGCTCCATCTGACACCTGAAGGTGATTATTGCCAGGCTTTTGGAAACGGTGATCAAGTGATTAGAAATGGGGGGGGGAGGGGGGCCAAATCCAAACTCAGCCCAAACTCATTCATACTCCTGGCGGACAACAAAAAACTGCATCTCTGATTGGAAATGATCGCAAAAGACAATAAAACAATGTAATAGGTTAATTGGTTTCTCTAAATTGCCCTCGGGTGTCAGTGTGTTAATGGTAGTATATCCTGTGTGTCTCTGTTTTGCCTTGTGATGGACTGGTAAGGGGTTACCAGTGAGCACTGAAGATAGACACCAGCTTGGGGGTGTAGACAATGAATGGATGGACAAAGATAGTGTCCTTGGTACAACTTATAGGCACAGAGTCTTGATTTCGTCAATTTACTCTCACAGAAGCGGCAAAATCCTGACGTTCAAGTTATTTATCTTGAAACCGTCGTATAGAAAAGGTTGTATTGATAAAAGCCCTCATGGCAATAAAGCAGACTCTTGAGCTACACACATAAAAAACATCGTCTTGGTGGAAAGAGTCCAGCGGTAGCGGGGCATTTGACTGCCAGAACGTCTGGAAACGGTATCAAGAGTGTTGTGTGGTTAGTAAAACGAGAAACAGCCCAGCTCCCTTCAGAGGTCGACGTTTGGTCGTTAGCCTATTAATCACAGCGCCGTCTCGACTCCTCCGCTGGCTGAGACCGGAGTGGAGAGTGCTAACGTTTGTCTGGCAGGTTAAACATCTACCATTCAGACAGAGAACACATCCCACAGCAGCTAATCAACCTGTTTCAGCTTATAATTATAGATAATCAGCAGCAAAGTCGACTTTGTTTTTTACCCCCACATGCTGTGTGAAGGTTTGGAAGAGAGATGTTCTATAACTAAGGTTTGTAAATCATGAGATGAGGCGTTATATAAAATTAAATCCACGGGAACAAGATGGAATTTTAACAACATTTGCGAGATAGGTAAAGGGTTTTACGGCCCCCCGAAATCTGTAATCTGCACAGACTAAATGAGTCCCGCTTCGATTAGCTCTGTTTTTTGCTCGTTTGATTCTAGGCCAGTTCTGATGTCCAGAAAACATTTCAAATGCTCACTTTTTGTGTTTTTATAAATAGAATAAGAGGTTTCCTAAATATTAAGATGCATTTGGAGTGAAGTTCAGATTTAGTCCACCGAAAGGTCTCAACAAACTCAGCAAGAATAGAGAGCTCTACATTAGTTTTGTGAAAGCTTGTCTGGACCGGACATGAAGAACACATTCCTCAGAAAGTATCATCTGCATATGAATCTTGTTTGATCACATCATGTAGTCGTTATGTCAGTTGTCAAAATGTGTTTTCCCTCTAAAAACCATCTGGGAAACTGACAAACAAGATAATGGAGGAGGGCTGGATGGAATGGGTACGAGGTGAGAGAGATTGCTCCTGCTGCTGAAATGTGGCTAAAGGCGCAGCAAACCGAGGGATGGGGGTGCAGGAGGAGGCGGCGGAGGGAGGGGGAAGGGAACGCTGGATGGCGAGACGAGGGAACGGATGGAAGAGTTGGATGTGGAGAGGAGGGAGAATGCTTCAGTGGCGCCACTTGACAGCTGAGTGAGAGGGGAAGCAGAGTGGCTACTCTATGTAATTTGTTAGCAGGTCCATGATGCATGCAGGCATGATACCACAGCATGCCTGGCGAGCGCACTAACTACTAGAGAGAGAGAGAGAGAGAGATGGAGCTGCAGAGAGGGAGGACTGTGGGGGAAGGAGCTGACAGATCTGGGTGCAGCGATGATTGAACCCAGATGATGAATCGGATCTGGCCAGGTGAGCCTGGTTCTGGCCGTGTCTCATGCACGGCCAGAACCAGCATGAGACAAGACTAGAACCAGTCCATCCCCCAGCCACCGCGTCCCCTCCTCCTTCTCCCTCCTCTCGGCTCTGTGGCAGGTGCATCTCATCTCTCTACATGCCACTGTGGAGGCAGACACAATTTGCCAAGGCTTATCTGAGACTCCAAGTAAAATGACACAAATCTGGGCATCAGCCTCCTAATAATGACTGCATGCTGATGAGGGACCTCTTCTTCTTCTCCTTCTTTTCTCTGTGTGTGTGTGTGTGTGTGTGTGTCTTCATACACGTCGGCATGTTTGCAGTGTGTTGACGTGGGACTGATCCAGGATGCCATGGCAGCTGTCTGCTATAATTACCTGGGAGCCCGATCACGAGCGCACACAGACACACACTCGCGCGTGCGTGCGTTGATTACCTCATAATGCTAGCTTTGTTTGATTAGCTTCAATGTTTACACCAAAGATTTGTTATTAAGAAACATGTGTTTGGCGTTTTGCCACGCCGCACTTTGCGACTTTCTGATAACTTAGAAGGAAACGCAGAAGAAGTTTCCTTATTAAACACGATGCAAAACAGAAAGAACAACAAAGTCGCTGTGGAGATGTTTGAATATTGGACTGCAAAAGTTTGCACACCCCTAAATCTTTTTGGCAGCTAGTAATATTATAGCCACAAACTTCAATGGATTTTACTGCAGTTTTGTAAGACGGCCCCTCACATAAAAAAAATCTGCAATCTGATGTTTTCTTGACTAGCTTGGAACATCTAGAGAAATTGTTTGCAAAATGCCAGTCAGATTAAACTTTTTTTTTTTTTTCACCAAGACCTGAAATGTACAAAAGAAAAGTAAGAATAGAAAACTATTGAGGAATAAATTGTACTCCATGCAAAGATTGCCTAAGAGATATTTTCAGACTCTTATTTGACTTGAAAAATTAATTACAGTTCCTTTTAATCTTTTTTTTTTTTTTTTCCTCCTATTTGTTGTGATAGCTGCTCTATTGCCATGTGGTTCCATGCTCTCTTCCTTTTCTCCTCATTCCCTCCATGGCAACAACTTTGCTTCATTAACATTCTCCGATGGATAAGACTGCTGCTCGGCCACCATGTTTAAAATACACTAAACCTCCGACTTATGCGCGGCGCCAAACGCTGCTCTGGGAGCAGTGCTAGTGGTAGCAGCGGCTACTGCTTTCTGGGGAGCTTTAGTCTCACCAGGGGATCAAAACTGTGAAAGCTTTGAGGTCTGTGTTGGTGGTCTTGGCGGCCGCATACGGCTCTGTACGGTTTCAACCCCGGCAGTGCCACGCTTTGTCGGGACTGAATGCAAAACGCCGTCCAGCCAAACAGCAAAGAAGCTAGCTAGCTAGCTAGGAAGGGCGTATTAGAAGCTGGTTAGCTGTAGCCTCAACCACCTCAAGTCATTGAACGCATTGACGACGACCGACTGCGACTCAAACGCTGGCCTGATGAGAGAAAATACAAGATTAGATTCTTCTCCCATGACAAAGTTTAAGACCTGTGAAGGCCAACTTTTATTACTTTAATGAATTTAAGGCATTTCTCTGCCTTTTTAAGGATGCGCAGACATCCTGCAAAAGTGATTCTCTCCATTGTTGAGTTGGGTTACGTTAGTGTTGTGTACCAATCATGTCAAGGTACTGATGTGGATTCTGGAGCTACCCTATAACGATTTCTCCAACCACTAGAGCTGTAGAGTAAAGCAGAGGTGAACCAGATTGAGCTCTGCTGTAGAGATGGGAGTGGAAAAGGACCATCAGTTATCCTGTTGACGGATTCTCACACCTGAGTTTGGGATCTCTGCAGCTCCTCTAGAGTGAACATCGGCGTCTTGGTTGCATCGCTGATCAATGCTTTAATGACTCAATGTTGGTCACACTGGATTTCACTTACTGGTATCAGAGTAAAGGGGGAAGGATGCCACATTTCTATGATTAAAATTTTTTTTAAAAAAATGCAGGAATCAATTTCCTTCCTCCTCAATTATGCACTATGCCTGTTTCAGTTTCTCACACAATATCTGATGTTTGGATGTGGAAAAAAAAAAAAAAAAAAATTTTTGGGGTGTAAGAATGTTTTTGCAATCGCATGTGAGAAAAAAAAAAATCTTGTTTGGCGCGTGTGTAATATTTTGTGTTGGAGAACGACACTCGATGGTCGTGAGCGAGAAAGAGGGAAAAATGCCACCTGGCATTCCCGCATGCAGACACATTGGAGGAGAGCAGACAGAACTAGACGGGTTTTCCAGAGGGCATGTTGACGACGCCGAA
The DNA here is from genome assembly GCA_903067055.1 of Poeciliopsis paucimaculata. NCBI lineage: Eukaryota > Metazoa > Chordata > Actinopteri > Cyprinodontiformes > Poeciliidae > Poeciliopsis > Poeciliopsis paucimaculata. Next base: position 59,253 of record CAEGAD010026389.1, read on the forward strand.
TGTCTCCATCCACCAAACACAGTCGGCTGGCTGACACACACACACACGCACTCTGGCATAAACACACACCCACGGCTCTCACGCACACCTTTCCCTGCCAAATATTAGCATAATGATATGCACTGTTTATTTGTCATCAGACCTTGTGAAGCCTAAAAATGAACTGCTTGTTAGCTATATGGCTGGCTAAATAGAGCATGAAGTGGCCAATGAAAGAGTGGATCCTCCACTGTCAGTTTTTTGTTTTTGTTTTTCTCTCTAATCTTGAATTTCCCCCAGTAAGGAGGGGGTGGGGGAAGGATTGAAAGTGATGCGACCACTGAAACGTGTACAGGTGAAAGTTCAGGGTCATTTGCTTTTGATACATTAGAAAGTAAAAAAAACAAAAAAAAACAACGGATGTTGCTTTTGATACAAAAACAGCCAAAAGGTGGAAGGTGAATGAAGAGAGCAACAAAGCAAAGCAGAAAAGAGTGGAGCAACATAAAGTGTGGGGTGAAAGCAGGGAGGTGGAGGCAGAGAGGTGGAGGCTGATGTGTTTCCTCCATTCATGCCTGACCGCCAGCAGCCCGAGAAAGCCTGTTTCCCAGCTGTCAGGTTTGAACTCTTTCCTCAGACGGTGATAATGTGACAGTGACAGACATCGCTCCGTCGATACGCCGAGATGTACATAACATGCAAAATCTGCACAGGAACCAAAACATATAACCTTATTAGCACAAAAGCACATACGTCAGTGACAAAGAACTACGGTCTAACTTAGGCCTTGTACACACAAAGACTAAGACAGTGTATTTTTTGTAAATGTGCGTCGAAACGATGCGTTTCAGCACAGCAGGAAATGATGCAGTAGGTATGCCGGGCCACTTGGTCAGCGCTGTAACACTGACAGAGTATGACAAAAAAAATAAAAAAAACGTCGAACAGGACCGTGATTGTTTTTAGTGACAGTGAGGCGCATGCGGGATGGAGAGGGGGGCGTGGGGGGAAACTGTGACGTTGTTATCGTTTATAAAAGGCTCGGCTCGGATGGTGACACGGGAACCTGAAATTGCCGTTTTGAAATGAATCTACTCCGTATTTCGATTTCAAAAATGACTGTTTTTAGTCTCTGAAGATGGCTAATGGATTTGGATGCGCACCCTAAATGACAAAACGTTTGTGGATACATCTGATCTCATCTCTGTTTATGCTTTAGAGCTTCGCAAAGCCACTTCAGGTGACTTTCATAGACGTCCTGAAGCAGCATTACCGTCCTTACTGTAGTAATTATGCTGGACTAAAACTTACAAAATATAGAATCTTATGGTGGATTTTCTGTCCAAACCTAAAATCAGTTCACCAGTCAGACTGATGTTGTTCGACTCGTCATTGGCTGAGGCTGCCTGGGGAATAGATCTGTAAAGTCAACATTAGGTCAACAGAGAGGCCTTCTGAAATGTTCTGTAAAGGGTTTTGTAAAAATCAGTCTTACTAGTAGGATGTATCTGCTGACATAGTGTTTGAACTGCCCAAGTTGATGAACAGGAGAAAGCTTTCACAGCCTCTACTAAAGCTTTAACAAAGTCCAAGTTTTACCCCAGTTAGCACAGTTCATCCTCTATGCAGGCTGAATGCATGGGGAACATTAAAATGTCAATCTGTTGAATTTCTGAGAGCTAAACCAGCTGACTACCCTCCAGAGTGACCCCCCGTCATGCTCCTAACATGGCCATAACCAGCTCAGGTACACTTTAATCCACAAAGAATGAGAGGCATCACCGAGTCCTCGCTCCTTCTGCGCATGGTTGATCACGCAGTGGACCTGAATTTGGAGTCCTGTACGTGCAGAGAATGAGTGTAAACACTGGGTTTTGTCCCCATGGGCACGCCTCCACAAGGAGAGAAGGATTTCTTTCCCTCTAATCCTCCTATTTACAAGAACAGCCACTTTTCAGAGCCATTGTGGACGGTCGTCTCCTTCCATTTACTCCCTGCATGGCACTCATTTCAGCTAGTTTAACGCTGACTGAGTTCCAGGGGGAAGGATTAAGACGTGACGCACTCTGGCTAGTGCGGAAACGACATTGACTCTGGAACCCTTTGTCTCTCCTCTCTTCTCCCTGAAGGGCACACTTGTTGACTGTATGGAGTTGCTTTAAGTGGATTTTTTTTTCTTTCTTTTTGCTGCTCATTGGTGCAGACGGTGCTTCCCTCAGACCAGTCCTGAACGGTTTGAGCTGCAGCAACAGAAGAGCAGCAGCACTTTTCAACACTGTAACTGGCAGAGACTGAAATGCAAATTGGAGGCGTTGCGGTTACCTTTTATTGGTCAGCGTTTTTAGTGGGAATCAAAAAATCCGTATTGCAATAACCTACATCAGCTGATGTCAAAGTCTACAGTTTGTGTTGTTGGATGAAAGACTTCTGGCTACCAATGCAGTTTTAAAATTTTGGATAAAATGTGAAACAAATGAGAAGAATTACCACAACAGGTTTGACTGGAAAGAAGTAGAAAACCCCAGTTTACATAAGGTGACAAATGGCAAAGTGGGTTTGTTTCGCTCAAGTCACATGATCAGTATTTATCTCTGTAACATAGACAAAAACAATTGAAACAGCAACAGCTGCGTTTCTATTGACCACATCATTGCGCAAATGGGAATTACAGAAATACATTGGCTGAATGAGGTGGTTCCAAACTGGTGTATTTTTCAAAACTACAATGGAAACACTTTTCTCGCATCACACCTGTTTGCATAAAGGAGCAGCGCCCTGATACAACCGCCGACAACATTTCCCCAAAACGCTGCAGATGCAGTAGTAACCAAGTTAGAGGAGCTTCGTGCGTCGACATCGCTGACGTCTCACGAATGCATTTCTTATTTAATGGAAAAATTGCACTTTAAAATGTGTTTTTTCGACATTGTTAGAATGCTGAAAAGCCTTTCTTGATGTAAATTCATCTGGAAACTAATTTGACGAAACTCATTAAGCTTTCTTAAATCCTACTCTGTTCATGTCAGTACAGAAACTCAATAAATCTTTAGCTTTTGAATTGTAAGATTAAACTTTATTCTAGAATGTAAAATGTCTTCTGATGTTTATGTAAAAATATTATTAGGTAACTACATAAGGTTCAACATATGCACATTTAACTATGAGAACTGCGTTTAGTCACTGGTGTAAGGGAAATGTAACTGCCTTATTTTAAAATTTGTTCATGTTCACATTTGTGTTTAAAGTCAAGTAAGTTTTAATTAGTAATCAATGACTTCCTGTTTTCCTAAGACAGTCCTCTCAAAAGCAAAGGTTACATTTGTATTGCCCTCTCTGCTAACGGTCTTTGTTGATGTCCACTTGCAGTCCAGATTGTTACTAATGACCTAATTACGATGTGCGTTGCCATTGACGATACTCATAGAGTCAGACTGAGGCATCAAAAACAATGTGTATGAGAAAAAGCGACTCAAATTAAGAGGCTTGTTTTAAAAGGATAATTGGATAAATACTCTCTCTGGAACCACAACATTACAAAACGTAGATATTTATTTCTAGGGATAAAAAAAAATCATTCCTTATTGTTGCTTCTTTTATTCTTCTCCAATGAGTAGATGGTGTGTACGCCAGCTCATTACTGCCCCCAAGAGGCTGTACTGACAACACACAATGATTAACTGAAGATTGTACCACTACAAAATTAACATAAAATTTTAATGTTAGCATGCTGCGTTAGCTCGGACCGCTGTGCATCATGGTCTTTTTTGGTCCAAGTTGTTAACTTGTATAGGGAACATTTATTGCATTGGGTGACAGATTTGATGACCACTACAAAATGGCCGACACCAACCGCGGTGAGCCAGGTGCCAAGGAGCTGGGCAGTTCAAGCACATCAACAAATTGTTCCAGAGCAGAGTGCTAGTAGATCCCCGGTCTCCCCTCACAGCACAGTGTAGGGTGAAGCTAATGGCACTTCGCTTACTGAAACGAAGCAGCATAGGTTAACCCCACACATGGGACGACATCTTTTCATTTAGTTTGCGCGGCTTTCCAAAAAGGCGATTACTACGGGGAGCAAAGCCATTAAAATGCTGACCTTTTCTCTTTGTGTGAAGAAAACCAGGCACGTCTGCGAGCGTGCGTGTGTACGTGTGTGTGTACGTGTGAGGAAAAATGCCATAAAAACTTACCTTGGTTAGCATGATTGAGTATTTGCAGCGTGATTAGGTAAAGGGCAATATGCCATTTTAGGGAATGAGTACAAGTGTGAGCATGCATGATATCACACAGGCACACACGCCTGCACAGTATCAATCATTTCAGTGTTTATTATAAAGACCTTCTGGAGCAAACAGGCCTCTCTGATTCACAGCAACCTTTTCTTTGTCCCTGTTGGCAGCTCCTTCATTTCCAGGTTTTACACAGACTTCAAACATTAATAAAAATCCACCGGAGCGCATTGGGAGAGCAGAAGGATCCGACCCAACAGGCCGGCGTCATCTGAAGTTCTTTTTGATGAAACACTAGCCAGCAGGTTGATGTATATTATTAGGGGTCGCCTTTGTGCTCTTGTTTTTGCAAAAAAAATTAAATAAATAAATAAAAAATTGTACATACATATTTATCTCTCCAAAATGTCCTAATTAGGTCTACCCATTGGTGGGCGAGGAAAGTCATCCATTGCCAAGAGGAGAGGAGGGGGGTGGAAAAAAAAATCCAATTCCTTCTCAGAAAGGCAGAACAATGGCTTAAATAGCCAGGCCCTGACTGACAAAAGGAGAATTCACAACAGTGGAGGCGCAAAGACATTCTTTTGACTTCCTATTATGTTTTGTACCTTGGAGATGCCGGGATCTGATTTTCCAGCACGCCGTTCTGTTCCAATCTCCCTTCATTCACCCGCACATCGGTCTATTATCATTAAATACGTGTTTGATTTCCACACAATGCATTCACTCCTCGATGCGGATGGAGCGATGAGAGATGTGTGGAGAGAGAGAGAGAGAGAGAGAACACATTAAATAAATGGCCTTGGAGTGAATGACAACAATAAACATATTTGCTGGGAGCAATGAGCAATGTTTATGGTGATAAATGATGTGAAGAGGTGAATCGGACGCCGTGCAATGTAAGAATACGGAGACGGGAGCGGAGAGCTAAAACATGATGACGAACCATAATAACAGAAACTTTATACAACACAAACCAGCGTTCATACATTTGCTTTAAAAATGGAACAGTAGGTCCACTTGAGTAAGCTGGATTGCAAATTGCAAGTACTGTGTAGTGTAAAGGGGTCAGCTGTTGGCCATTTGACTGACTGAAAGGACGCAGAGTCCATATGTTTCCATGTCGACTATGACATGGTAGATTTCTTTCACACAGAAAAACACAGCGGGTTTAAAGTTCACACAGTCGCATTTGAAGAGACCTTGGTAGATTAAATATTTTTTGCTATCTTCTTTTGTCTGATTTGTACAATGCGAATGTTTGGAGTCTTTGTGACCCATCTAGAAAAGACACTTTTAGCCAATATTTTATTGGCAAAACATGGACAAAGCCGAATGGACGTCATCATAAAGATGTTTAGCGTCTCAACGTGGTTGAACGATGGTTGCAGTTGAACTTGTCACGGATCTGTGTGTTTGCTGAGAAGGACCTGACTGCCAACCCAGGTGGTAGCTCTAGCTCTACATGCTTTTCCTGGCCTCATGTAGGTCTTATTCTCTATCCCTGCTTCCATGGTTACTCCTGGACACGAGGCGCCTCGCCTCCTTGAATCCTCCAACCTAACCCATCCGTCCCTCCGACACTCCAGGATCTTCTTGGACCAACATCCCAGACTCTGCTCTAAACAAATCCTCTCAACCAGTGCCATCTTTAACTACTCTCATCCAGCAAAAACACATTCCTATTATTCATCCTACATACTTTCTGAACCTTTCCCTCATTGTGATTCCAACCCCTTTGTGAAAGGAAGACCAAGACATGTGGTCTTGGTACAAACTATTTCATGTGTTTTAAGAAACCTGGTAAACTTTTATCTTATTTACTGAGAGTTTTACAGGCATTTATGTCAGAAGCCTGCCACATACAGTGACATTTTTAATAATTTTTACAACACAACCCAAACACAAGCAAAACATTGTTAAGACAAAGACTGGCTGATCGGAAACAGTCGATGGACATGAAGTGTTTGTAAGAACCTGGTTGGGTCGACAGCAGAGTTTCACTTTAAATATTAACTTTACCAAAGACAATGAAAGTTGAGGAGTCTCTTTTCACAACCATGTTGTATTCAAAGTACATCATGGCTTGCGGACTTTAAAAATAAACCAGAAATATTATCTTAAGTAGAAAAGCCTTTAGCTGCAAAGAGATACAATTACATAGTCATGCAAAATGAAGAACCACAGATTGAGTGTTTTTAGGCATAATTAGATGAGTCTATGGACCATTAGTGATCGCATGCACTGATATAAGATTCTCAAGGCACGACAAACTCTAGTAAAAACTATCAGTTGCATAAGAAGATATTAACACAAGTAAAAAATGTACAAAATGTTCTAATTGCTTTTATCTAAAACAGAAAGGTCAGAATTATATCTACTACTGCTGAGATACAATGGAGACTGGATTAATAGAACTTCCTAAAACATATAACTAACATTATTTTTGATGACGAAACTGAAGCAAAAATGTTTTATTTGTTTTATCTCTTTTTGGAGCTCTGCTCTAAAAGGTAACAAGTAAAACAAGTTGGTATTAGCTTTTTAATTAGTCATACTATGTGTCGCTATCCATAAAAAAAAAAAACAAAATAAGGTTTGAATACCCCACTGGGGTCTTTTTATGTGGAGTTTGCATATTCCCCCTGTGTGTTTCTATTAAGGACATGACTTTTAGATTCTGTTCATTCACTATATAAAGTTTTTTTAATATACTGGAAAAGAAAATACTGGTATGTTCATTGAATTAGATTGCTTTTTTAGTTATTTTTTTATGCTTGAATGATCCATAGGTGAAGCATAAATGGCACCTTGAAAAAAGGCTAAAGTGTCAGTATGTAAAAAAAAAAAAAAAAAAAAAACAACTTGTTTGTAAAATGTAAAATATATAAAAGTCTTACTGTTGTTTTCTCTCTAAAGTCTGTGATTTTACTCAAGGTCTTGTCTCCATTTTGTGGAAACGCAGTGGAACGGTGCGGCTGAATCAAACGTTGCAGTCAACAGCACCTGAGTGAAGAGTCTGGGGTTTTCCTTCTGTTCTTTGTGCTCATATTTGGTCAGGCATGGTAAACATGACATCCCCCCAGAGTCTAATATCCGAAATGATTCCGAGACTATAAAACGCCTCTCTCGACCGGCAGGTTTCGATGTCATTCCCCTTGAAAAATCAAAGGGAACAAGCTTTTTACTTCTACTGCGCTGTTTGGCACTGACAAACAGTGACAGTGGAGGCAATCCATTATAAAGGAGGACGTCAGGTTTCCAAGTGATGGAAGTCTCTACAGAATGGAAATCAGTGCAGTGTAAAAACAGGCTGTGCTCGGAGCTCCTTTTTTTTTTTTTTTATATGCCAAATATTAAAAAAACAAGAGATCAACATCTCTTCACACTTTGTCTCTTATTTTACTAAACAGACGTTTCAGGGAGTTCATGTCTCAGAACAATGAACCTGAAAAAATATATGAAGAATGCTACTAATACTAATAGTAAAAATTCAATCAGCTTGATCGACCTGGAGCAGTGACAAGTCGGTTAACACTCTTTAGTGTTGTTGCTGTTACTGAGGTAAGGCAAAGGAAAATGAAACTGTGCTTTATATTTTTTTTCTGACGGCAAAAGAATGAGAGCGAAGTACGGCAAAGTTGCTTTGTAGCGTCAACCCGAGCCGTCAATCTCTGTCTGAGGATTTGGAAATGTTTATAATCCTTTTTGAAATGGTTCTTGCATAGTTTTAAGATGTTTGTAATTTGCTTTGATCGTTTTTCAAGTCGGCAAAATAATGAAAAAAAAAGTAACATTTAAAGACTGTAGTACTTGTTGCCGTTAAGGAAAACAGAGTAATTCATATTTAACAAACATTGTTTTCGTTTAGGTTTATTGATCATTGCAGATTTTGAGTACGTAGAATTAAAAAGGGGCAATTTAACAGTTTCTTAAAACTTGATCAAAGCATTTAGGCAATACTTTTATTTTGTACAAAGAAATGATAATAATAATGATAAAAAAAACATTACAAATCATAAATGGAGCTTCTGTGTTGAATAATCCAGCCCTGATTAGGGTAATCTAAATTTAAAATAAACCTTCTCTAAATTAGTTTAGATTCCTGAAAAGGCAACAACTGATCACTTATTGATTTTAAAGTTCAGTATCAGCATTATGATTTTTTGTTATAGTATGAGGTAATTTGTTGGAGTCTAGACGTGTATAATTCTATAAAAAGTGCTGAAAATGTGACAGTTTGAGTGTGGAACAGTATGTAATCTCGAAATGAACAAAAACTGCATTAAGTCAAATAAACATCTAGATGGTGTAGAACACAGACATGAAATTTGTGGTTTTAGTAGAACATATGTGCTAATATAAGACGCCAAAACCAGATTGAAATGTCCATATTGTAACCTCTGTGTTACAGGGAATCTTTTCCCTTATAAAACACTGTAAAGTCAAAGAATGATCAGAAAAAAAAAATTAACAACAACAACAAAAAGACCACATATCGGTATCAGCAGGTCAAACAAAACAAAAATACAAATGGAGAGAGTTTATCGGACACAAAATTTATCCACCAGATTAGCTCTGGTCTGCCCAGCGTGGGGGAAAAGCTCAACAGCTGCAGCAGCACCGGGCCACTTGTTTGGATCAGAACATAATGCTCGCAAATGATAAACGGCTAGCACTAGCCGAAGTGTGCTTTACGGTCAGCCGTTCACATAGTATAAACCGCGGCCGCTGCGGCTGCCCTGGGGACAGAAAACAGAAAACGGCGCTCGTTTGCTGCGTGAAAACACTCTGGACCTCTGGGTTCACGTGTTTATGTGCAACGTGGAAACAAAAAAATTGGAATGAAGGATCGAAAGTGGAATGTTTTATAATACTTGACTACTTGAATAATGATCCAGACCACACGCTCTTTGACACACACACACACAGACACACACACACACCGTGCTGACATGGCTGTGGATCAAGAGGGGAGGCTCATCATCACCCCGCGCAGTGAGATAACTGAAGAAAAGCCAGGGCACTCTGGGTAATGCTCCTGATTAATAGCATTCAGCAGACATTAAGGCGCTATGATTATCTCTCCCACACTGCGCTTCTCTCTCCCGCTATGCTAATTATTGTGGTTTCGCTCGCAGGGGAAGTTCTCCTCCACTTCTTTTTTTTTCTTTTTTTCTCCTTCCTCTACTGACATCGGCTCGTCAACACGAGTCGCTTTCTCCCCCGCTCCCATCTGATAGCCTATCATTTGTTATCAAATCATTAAAACTCACTGTTGCAAGATAAATCACTGGTGATTACGTGAATATTACTGATGACTGACAAGGGACAACAAGTAGATATGAGGAGCTAAAATCTCAAATCCTTTTAAAAGTTCTTCCAGCATCTCTCCAGATTTTACTTGATTTAAAAAAAAAAAAAAAAAAAATGGTGTTCAAGAGGAGACCCAGGAAAACAAGATGGAAGAGCTGTCTGAATCATTTGTAAAGACATCTTTAAATTACAACATGTTTATGGTTTTATAACACACTTGCTTTGGGGCGAAACCACTTTTGAGTTAAACTTTTTGGACAGTTTTCCTTTCAATATTTTAGAGATTTAGAAAGACAAAAAAAAATGAAATTAGAGTACAGTGTAAAGTGCAACTGAAATAAATGTTCTAAATATTAACCAAATATGAGTTCTTATTTTCTGTCAGCTTCAGCTGATCAATGCTACTTACATTAATCAACTCTTATTTTATTTGCTTGGCTTGTTGAGTCATACAGCTGACAGAATTTCTTCACTTGTTTTAAAATGATGCAAAGCAACTTACAAATGGTTTCTGTAAGATTATTTTTTGCTTCGCATGCAGCCAAAATTAGTTTTCACTAAAAAAAGTCAAAATTAAAAGTTTATTTTTTTTTAAACAGAGGACTTGTGAAGTTGTCATCATTAGTAGTTCCTTATGTACAGTGCTTCTTAAGCCATCTTGTATATCAAAAAAGAATTAAACTGAGTCAGATTAGAGCAAGTTTAGATTGCAATAACAACGTCATTTATTTTCATGCTGAAATGAAGTTAAGTGTTCTATACAAATTCTTTACAAGTGGCCCTGAGTCAAATAATAATTTTCTAATTTAATCAGAGATCAAGTCAGGCTCCTTTCATTTGAACCCACTTCAAGCAGCAAGTGAACCTTCATCGGCACAACTGGACCACCTGCATAGTAAAGATTGAGTAATATTAGTGTGGGTCATTAAAAAAACATTTGATTGGCTCATATGATATGGAGTTTTATTGCATATAATTGATACATTTTCAGCATCTTAAAAAAAATCCATGGCAGACAGAATTAGCCAGGAGATGGAATAGTGAAAGTATGAGATGTATAGGTCGGTATTATCAAGTTTTGTTTTGATTTTTAATGTCGGTTTTGCGAGAAAAAGTAAGGATCCACTGTGCCTGACATTTCAGGACACATACTACTCGATTGTTAAAGTTGTGACAAAGTTCAATAGTCTTCCTTTCGCCAGAAATATCGAGCATATGTGCATATAACCGGATGCCAAGCTTTGGAGATACCCTCACCATGGGTCCAAAGAGCACATGTTGAAGAGACGACATCAATAACTAGCAGAACAAAGCAGCCCAAAACATACAATTAACTGAATATAAAAGTAGAGAAACTGATTCTTTGGCACTTGATGAGTGGTAGATCTGATGCACTTGACATATTTATTGACTTCTCCTTACTGATAGTGACAATGCCTCTGCCAATGAGAAAAGGCAACATTTCACTCTCCTCCGTAGGCGAGGCCTGATCCGCGCTGCTAATTCTGAAAGCCAAACATCTCGGAAACGAGCTCGGGCGACAAGCGAGCACGCCCTCCGGTTCTTTCTATCACTGTTCCGGGCATGTTCCCGTCTCTCCCAGGCCTCGTCTTCCTTGGTGTTAGAAAACAGAGATGATTTACGTGAGGCCTACCGACGCCGCTCGGAAGCACTGGCAGGGATTTCTCCCTGGCCCGGCGTAGAGGTTCTGATCCAGCCTCTGGGGACCGCAGGCTCAGGGCGAGGTGGCATAGGAGATCTGACACTTAACATGAACAGGAACCAGAACGAGGCAGACAGGGAAGGTCACAAGGTCCCCCTGGAAATGCGACTGTGTCTGCACTGCTGTGAGTGAAGCGACGCCAGGCAGAGGAGGAACCGCTGGCTTGAAGCCCGAGGAGAGGGGGTTTCAGTTGGAGAGTGCGTATGCGGGGGAGGTAACAGGAGCTGACAATGGCGAGGTGCGTCCCCGAACTCTGAGTGGACCGGCAAGGACATGTGACAGCATCCAGGCCAACTCGACTGTCAGTGCCGCTCAGTGATGGAGCCACGCTGATGACAGCAGACAGCGGCCAAACCACGTCTCTCAGGAAAACGCACGCTCGGATCTTTTCCATACTCAGAAGCGCTCATCAGAAAATGAGAATATCTTACAGGCTCAAAGCGACTGCCGGTGCTGACTGTCAATTGCCGGAATCACACAACAGTGCCTTATACACATACTCATGAGAGGCTTTCACAGATTCTTTCACTCGGAGATTGAGTCCCTTACTGCAGATTTACTCAACTTACACAAAATCCCCCCAAAAAAGAAAAACAGCAAAGGTTTATTGGTCTCAAAAAGCTGTGTACTGTGCTTTTTGCTCAAACCTTGAGAGGACATAAAGTTCTCCAGAAAAGGATCCTGACAAACATGTTGGGCTGATTGCAAAGTTTCAAGTAATCCAGCACATATGAAACCAGACATTTAGACAGGATTTATAAATAGACAGTCTTTTTTTTCTCTCAATCTAAACCTTTCTTCCAGGTCTGGTGCAATTACCAAAATCATTTATGGTTTATAGACTGAGAACAAAGAGATTTTGTTTTTCTTTTTTCAAATTCAGAAGTTTGCAAAAATGTCCCCAGTGCTTGATAGAGCTACCCTTCTAACTGTATTAATTCAATCAACATTTTGGATTCTCTACAAGCTTCCCACCACGATTTGTTGGAATTTTGTCCCATTTTCCATGACAGAACTTTTGTAACCGAGTCAGGTTTGCAGGCTGTCGTTCTCACTCAAACGCAGCTTTTCAGTTCTGCCCACAAATGTTTTATGGGATGGAGACAGGAAGTCTTGGTGTTCTTGTCCACCCAGAAGACCAATTTCTGCCAAAGATGCGTCTTCCTGGCTGATGTCTTGACGTGACAAGTGGGGACGGCCTCTTGTTCCGTTCCTGACTATAAAGTCTTCACTTTAAAGTGCAACAATGATTATTGTGGTCAAATCTTTCAATTTTAGTTTCATCACACAACAGGGCATATCTTTGGAAATTGTGGTCTTTTCCTCTGCTTGCGTTTGCAAACGGTAGGACGACTTTTTACATTTCTTTGAAATCTTCTTCTTTGGGGGATTTTTCAGCAAATATCAAGACAAGGTTTGCTTCACTGTAGATAATAACACTCTTACCAGCTTCAGCTAGCATTGGCCTAACATCTGTTGGTCTTAATCCACTACAAAACCCATTCATCTTTCTGACCCACAACATTTTTCCTGAAAAGTATGATGGTTCAACTATATACTCTAAATGCCTATATCAAATAACAGACGGGAACCTAATGTCCGATTGTCTAGATCATTGAATAAAATATGCTGTTATTAAATACGGTAGCTGAAACCTTGAGCAAACTCTCCAGCTGTTATTGTTTTACACCAAATTTATCAGTATCTGAGCAAAATGTCAATATTATGCCCCTCTGGTAACCCTAGAGGGCAGCTACAAATGTTTGTTGAGTGACTGGTCAAACAGACTGGGAGGTATGAAGATATGAAATGTATTGCTTCCAGTAAAAGTGGCTTTAAATCTTTTCTATGGGTCACTGAGGTGAAAACACAGGCTGAGAAAGTTGGTTCACACACACACACACACCCCCACACACACGCACACCCCCCCACACACACGCAGGGAAGCCTTTACCTCAAAGGCCAAAGAATAAACTTTTTCAAAGCAGTCTGACAGAATCATCATAGGCTTTTTTTCTTTTTTTTTGTATTTCTACCTCTGCAGCCGTTGGGTCTTTTTCTCTTCCTCTCCCTCACAGAAAGCTGCAGCGCTCCAAACAAGCATGAACTCCTGTGTGCGGCGTACAGCGGGGCGAGCCGCTGGGTCCGACTCTGTACTGCGAGGTCAGTCCCTTACCGGCTGTCAGTGATTGCACCAGAGGGAGGTGCGCGAGGGCGCCGTAATGCAGGTTGACGTCTCACAAGACTTTTAGGCAGCCAATTGCCGGAAGGAAGGAGAAGGGGAACGGAAAGATGCACCTCGAAAGACCACTGACAGCTTGGAGGGCCCGTGAGTCTGAGCTGGCCAGGATGTTGAACCTGTTGAACATTGTCAGGTTTTATAGTAGTAGTGTGTACCGCATTTTTCGGACTATAAGTCGCAGTTTTTTTCATAGTTTGGCGGGGGGTGCGACTTGTACTCCGGAGCGACTTATGTGTGAAATTATTAACACATTATTATATCATATCACATGTTATTTTCACACTAAACCCCCAGAGGGCGCTCTAGGCCTGTGTTGATAATGTGTG
>CAEGAD010026393.1:0-99402 GCA_903067055.1 Poeciliopsis paucimaculata
TAAAGTCCCAGAGGGTTAGAGTCCCAGCTGATTTTATTGTTATTCTATGTTACATGACTTTGTGTTTTTATGTTTGTTATGATGTAAAGCACTTTGAAATGCCTTGCTGCTGAAATGTGCTATACAAATAAAATTTGATTGATTGATTGATAGTATTTTAACTTTAATGTAATTTATTCTTATTATTTCGACTTTATTCTCGTAATATTATGACTTTATTTTCTATTGCAACTTCATTCACAAAATATGATTTTATTCTTGAAACATTACAGATTTCTCCTCATATCACAGTTTTATGGCTTCCTCCTCGTTATGTTATGACTTTATTCTTGTAAGATTTTGACTATTCCCATACAATTTTATTCTCACCATTTTATTACCTTTTTCTTGTGATTAATTAATTTATTATATATTTTTCATTTTATGGCCTCAATACTCTGTCATATTTTAAAGTACCTTGAAAGAGAATTAACTCCATTAACTGATTTTCCTGTTCAGGCGTCCCATACCTTTGGACCCGGTGGTCCCATTGGACCGGATGGACCTGGCTGGCCTCTGCTGCCCCTGTCCCCTTTGTCGCCCTGCCAAAGTGTCATCAAAATGTTTTACTTTAATATGAAACGGACAAAGTAAGCCCCAACATTTTTCCCTTTAACAAATGTCCATTAATTGCCACCTTTCCGCCAGGAAGTTGTTTCCCGGGAGTCCCATCAGCTCCTCTAGGTCCTGGCGAACCAACTTCACCCTGTTGTTGTTTTAAAATAAAGTCAGAATAGAGGACACAAAAAAATAACGAGCTGGTTTGAAATGTTCCAAACCGTGTCCATTAGGGATGCAAGTTATAGATTAATGAGTTAGTCTAGCGTTGATTGATCTTATTGATCAATTAACGATGGTCCTTCCATAGTGTAGAGCTAATTTTCCATAATATTCTGACGCTGCTCTGTCATGCAGTTCAGTTGAATGAGCACGATAATGGTGATAACTTTAGGATCTTATCAAAACGCATAAAATTCATTTTCCATCCCACAACTCCTTTGAGCCGTTTCCCTCTGTAAGGATGGCCAGTGGTGCCCTCTGCTGGATGGCGGCCAAATTACAACACTAAAAAATAGCTCTAAAGTGGACGTTACTAGTTATTTGATTGGAACTACTTTTTATATAATAAACATTAATTGTAAGTCAATTAATTGTTTGCATCCCTAATTTTCACAAAAGAGAAAAGTGCTTAAATTGTACTTTTTGTCCTGGACTCCCGTCCTCTCCAGGTACACCAGAAAGTCCTGGTGAACCTGGAAATCCAGGATCACCCTAAAGAGAGGAAAAGGAGATAAACATGAAGATTAGACTGTTCTCACATTTAAAAAAAGATACATATTAAAGAATTCATAAGTTATGTTTTGAGCAATCAACGTTTTTGTGGTAGTTTTGAGAAAAATAAAGTTGATATTTCTGTTGGATGGTGCATGTAGTAACTAATTTACTCTACAGATCTATGTTAATAGTATATGAATAGAAAAGTGTTTAGTGGTGAGACTTGATTTTTTAATTTTTATTAGTTTACTTAATTGCAGGGTTTGTAATTAATCAAATTTAATTGCACTATAATTGAAAATGTACATCTACAAAAATACAATTCAAAAACCATTTTGGTGCTAAATTAGTAAATAGACATATTCCATCCATCCATCCCTTCCTCCCTCCCTCCCACCCACCCACTTGTTCCAGCTCTTCCAGGGGAATACCAAGGCCTCCCGGTGGGTAATCTGAACTGTTGGTTGGCCCATAAGCACAAACAGCAGTCAGAACCCGTAACTCCAGAGTGGACGTATGTCCAGTGCCTCTCAAGGAGACTGGTTCCAGAACCGGAGCCATGCGTCGAGGCAAGACTGACTATTTCAACCTCACCCACCAGCTCCGGCTCCTTCCCCACTCAAACCCCTCCACCACGATAAGGTGGCAGCCCAAGGAGAGCAATAGGCATATTTATTGTTTTTAATCTGTTTATTAGGTGATTCAACCATCAGATTGGTGAAAAGTGCAGTTAAACCCATTCAGCTTCTAAGTGTTTCAGCAACCTCTGATCATTCATGTAAATCCTTCAAAAAATACCTTAGAAATTATGTGGATTGGATGCTAACATTTACATTTACTTTGAGCACAAATTGCACACAACAGCCTTTTCAGATCAGATTGTTTTTGGAAGTGAAAATTAACCCCTATTGGGTCCTTGTCAGTCATTGCTTTGTTTGGGGATTTAGCCCCAAAATGTAAAAAGTAACAAAAATTAAGCAGTTTATTACGTTAAAATCTATGTAATTAATTAACTGAAATGAAGATGTTAATGTACCATCTCTTGTTTATTTCTCTGTTCCAGATGTGGTAGTTCATACCTTTGGTCCTGGTGCTCCCAAACCCCTCTCTCCTGGTGGTCCACGTTCACCCGGGAGACCCTGATTCCCCTGAAAATAATCAGTCAGAAAGTATTTTTAACATTACAGTAAAACGGGTGTAGCGGTCTGTATTACACTGTTTTGTTCCATTTATTAAGGCAGAAAAAAGACTATCCAAACATATAAAACATACATTTCTCTGTTGTTAAGTGGACATATAAGCTGTTGGTTTTTGTGAAAATAAACTGGAATTTTAAGAAACAAACATGGTACATTCCAGTTTGGACCATAAACAGAGTCCAGTCAAAACGTTTACCCTAATCTGAATTTCAAATTTAAAATAAATTGGCTTAAAACTCTGAACTAAATGCACTAAACAACGTTGATATTTGAATTACTTTGCCAACAACATGTACATTTAACTCAGTCCAAACAACAGCAACCTTTAAGACACAGAGTTCTTACCTTTTGCCCCATTAGTCCTATTCCTGGAGCTCCTCTGGGTCCTGTAAGTCCAACTGGACCCTGGACTCCCTAAGAGACAGAACATTAGGGTTTACACTTTAAAAAATAAATGGTAGAAATTAAGTGGGGATTTCTGGAGGTTTTTATTTGCTGCCATTCTTCCTTAGACTTACTGAAACAAGTGTTCTGCTATGTTCTGCATCATCAACATTCACAAGAGAGAAAGAAATATCACAGGGTTTATATGGGTGCTTGAAATCCTTGAATTTCAATGCGGCCTTTGCAAGGTTTGGAAAGTGCTTAAGTTTTTGTACAAATTGATTCTGTATACATAAATGGAGTGTTTATATTTCATAACATAATCACTTAATGTACATTTTTCATCCTAAACTATTTAGACAGTTTCTCTTTACCATTCAGGTAATGGCCGCCATCTTTATTCCTGCATCACCTGGCTGTACTCTGAGCGTAACTAGTGGCGCCCTCTTTTGGATGGCGGCCAAACTACAACACTAAAAGGCAGGTCTAACTGGATGTTCTTAGTGATTTGATAGGAACTAAAGTCAATTAATGGTTTGTGTCTTTAATCTAATTTGTACCTTTTCCCCAGGAAGTCCAATTCCTGGCTCCCCAACTGGACCTTGGGGTCCTGGAAGCCCATAATTACCCTGAAAACAATGATTACAGAGGCAGTTCTGAAAAATGTGACAACTGCAAGAATAAAAAAACCCAAAAACAGTTAACCTTAATTAACAATGAATGTTTTATTTCTGTACCTTGTCACCTTTGATCCCGATACCAGGAGGCCCGCGGTTTCCTCGTGGACCTTCAAATCCTCTTTCCCCCTGCAACAAAAATGACAAAATTTATCATAGAGTGCCCACAAAATATCCAGGTTATAAATATATGTATGCTTTTTCTTCTACATTAGTAAAGGAGATTTTTTTTAAACTTTTTTTTTTTACAAGATACTTTAGTCAAACATCACTCTGGGTGTTTTTGACAAGACTTTGTTTGACTGAATGATTAAATTAAACAAATCACAAATTTAATTTAATAATGAATCTGAAAAAAGTAATCAAAATTGTAAATAATACCTTATGTGCTAAAAATATTTCCAGCCATAAGCAATTTAAATTTGCACAATGCTGGATGCTAGCGTTGTAGAATTACCCACTTTTGGTCCTGGAAACCCTTCTCCTGGGATTCCAGGTTTTCCTTGGAGTCCGGCTGGTCCTTGGGGGCCCTAAAAGAAACACTGATCTGAATAAAAACATTTATTTTTGTCAACTTTGTCACTTATGTGATGTAAAACTAACACTTCATTGTTTCTGATGGGACACAGAAATAGTCAGTGCTGTGGAAGAGCCCAGTTCAGTCGATGTTTTGGTACTCACAGGCGGTCCTGGATCTCCTTTACCAGCTGGTCCTGTTCCACCGGGTTTTCCCTGAGTTCCCTTTTCACCCTGTAAGCAGACTAAAGCTTCAAACTAAAGCTGATTAATTAGATTAATCGCAATTAATCATGATTAATTGATTATTGAAATAATCAGCAACTAATTTAGTACTTGATTAATCGTTAACTGGCGTACAAACTCAAAAAAAAAAATTAATTTGCTGAGAAAAAACCAACACACTCAGATCAGTAATTAAGGCAAAATTTTACAAAAGACCCTTTGTATCTAAAAATGTTGTAACCAAAACTCCTTGGGTGGCATAGTTTTATTTCACCCAGTTTAAATACTTAAAAAAATGTCCTTTTAAGCACCGTTTTCTATACAATTATTAATTGTTTAATCAAAAGAATAATCACCAAATCAGCTCTACGCCATCCT
This sequence comes from Poeciliopsis paucimaculata, assembly GCA_903067055.1. Classification (NCBI taxonomy): domain Eukaryota; kingdom Metazoa; phylum Chordata; class Actinopteri; order Cyprinodontiformes; family Poeciliidae; genus Poeciliopsis; species Poeciliopsis paucimaculata. The sequence goes on from CAEGAD010026393.1 coordinate 4,694, forward strand.
GGTGTTAAGTTGAAATGTTGAGCTTTTTACATTTTGAAGTATTATTGTAAAGTAGCAAATACAATCTTTGCTACAAATGATCAATTGTTCACTAAAGGAATGCTGTGAAAAAATAATTTTCTTATTTAAAAAATAATTAAATTATTTTCTTATTTGCATCTTTCAACGTACTTGTAACATTGTATAAAATAATTCGTAGGTGGTTAGATGAAACATCTCCAGATTGTGCCAATTCTATCCGATTAATCGACAGATCAGTTGATTTAAAAAAAGGCAATTATCAAATCATTAGTTGCAGCCTTACTAAAGACCGAAACCTGAGGTTAAAATGCATTTTCAGGTTATTTAAAATGTTTCAGTTACACATGAACTCTATAAATTGGGATTTTGTGTCACCTTGGCTCCTGGAGGACCGATCCCAAAGTCTCCTGGCGGTCCAGGTTCACCAGAATGGCCTCTGTCCCCCTGAGGGAGGCCGAGTCACATGGTGGCATATTAATAGAGTTGGTAAAATGTTGAATTAAATCACAACCAGTAACCACTGGTGTGCAGCATTACACAGAAACACAACCAGTATGCCTGCTATTAATTTATAAATAAAACCTTTGAATGAATTTGCAAAGTTTTTCTGTCTCCATGAGTCAAAACACAAACTTATTGAAAGATTTTAAGTGCCAACTCCACATATTTTATACATGTGGATTAATCCAATTGATTAACTGGAGGAGGAGAATATCCAAGTGTATTTTTCAAATTTGAAGAAAAAATGTTCAAAATCCATACATTTCACATATGGATAAAACATTTCCAAAACCATAACTAATCTTTCACACACAAAGTTTCTAAAACTATGTTTCACATGTGTGAAAGATCCAAAATTAACATTTTCACATGTAAAAAACTATTAGAAAACCAAAGGCTCCAGTGATTTCCTATAAATCCTTGAATTTAACCATAGAAAATAGATTTAAAATGTTACAGATAATGAGAATAAAGTTTATAAAGTTTGACCTTAGGTTTTAATAAATTAAAAGCTTTTAAAATTTAAAGGAATAATAGTTTATTTTGTAAAAATGTAAATAAAATATCTTCATAGTGTGATTGTTTGGTTACCATGGTTATGCACGTTTAGCCTTTTTTTGTGTTTCAGTTTGTCCTTCAACAGATCTCAGCAAATACTTAAAAACAATTGGTTTTTAAGTATTTTACGTATTGCTAATAATAATCAGCAAGAATATGATGGACAAACCTCTTCCTGAATCTGTCACAGATAATCAGAGCCTTCAATCAGATCTTTCTTAATGTGTCCTTGCATTGGTTTTATTATAATATTATTGTTTATCACATTAATATTATTGCTGGACAATTTATGGCCAGCAAAATTTGTTATCGTGACAATTGTGAAGACATATTTTTGTGCAATTGTAAGTTTCACATTTTTATAGTATGACATATTTTTGTTCTTGCCAACAAAACAAAACAAATATTTCTACATTGGCTTTTAAAAAATTGTGCAGTCAGTAAAAATGAAGTGATTTTAATCACTGAAATTAGAAGTATTATAAAGTCTTACTTTAGGTCCTGCTGGGCCTTCGGGCCCAATGTCTCCCACTGGTCCTATTTCGCCCTGCAAAAAAACAAAAAACCCGCATGGGAACATTCTTATCAAGTTTTTTTTCTGTGCAACTTCTTTTCTTTGTCACCTGAGAGAAAAAAATCTAATCAAATCGTTCATGACTGGGTTAAAAATTGTGTGTTACATTTGGTGGCCAGCCAGCATCAACAAGCATGACTTTCATTCCAATTGATTATCAGACCATGATCATAAAATGACAAGGCTACACCGGCTCTTTGCTAGTAGCGCAGAAGAAAAAAGAACGGTGGCCAGGTCCTTCCACTAATCTCACAGCACAAAGTCTGATCCCGATGAAGAATAACATCCTGCAAGCCTGGATTTCACAGCTTTGGTGTCGGGATTACCAATAATCCAAAACTCACATTCCATTAGTGCAGACAGGACTAAAGTTTTTCAGGTTGAATGAGTGGAAGACAGACCGTCTGATGGAGGAAAATCCTTCATGTTCTGGTTTTAATGTGGCTGCCGGATAGCAAAATGACTGTTGTGGTGCTTGTAATGGAGAACATGGAGACTCAACAACGAAAAATCTGGAGGGGAATTGGACCCTTCTGAATGTCAGCCAGGTGGAACAGGTGACCTTTAGAAGGCCACTTACACTGCAAAACCACAAAATCATACCAAGTATTGTTGGTCTACATTTTAGTGGAAATACCTAAATACACTGGAAACAAAACTAAATGTAAATAAAATATCTTCATAGTGTGATTGTTTGGTTACCATGTTTATGCACGTTTAGCCTTTTCTTTGTGTTTCAGTTTGTCCTTCAACACATCGCAGCAAATACTTAAAAATAATTAATAATTAATAATAATCAGCAAGAATATGATGGACAAACCTCTTCCTGATAATCAGAGCCTTCAATCAGATCTTTCTTAATGTGTTCTTGCATTGCCATACCATCACCATTATATTACTAAAAAACGATTTCATTATAATATTATTGTTTATCGCAATAATATTATTGCTGGACAATTTATCGTCCAGCAAAGTTTATTGTGACAATTGTGAAAATGTCTAAATAAAATTGTATTTAAATTTAGTTTTGTTTCCAGTGTATTTAGATATTTCCGCTAAAATGTAGACCAACAATACTGGGTATGATTTTGTGTTTTTGCAGTGTAAGTGGCCTTCAAAAGGTCCCATCTGCTCTGATCCTCCTGATCCACCTGGCTGACATTCAGAAGGATCCAATTCCCCTCCAGCTTTTTTATTGTTCTTCAAGAATCCATGTTCTCATTACAAGCAATATCTAAATACACTGGAAACAAAACAAAACTAAATTACAAGTAACTTTTCAGCAAGAGATAGGATTTTAAATAAACAATTGCTTAATATGGATTACAAAGGGACTAGTGAAACTGGCAGATTATTTCACTTGTAACAAGACACTTAAATTATATAATCTACCAATGTTAAGAAATTATTTACTTAAAACAAACTCCTATATCATGCTGAAAAATTACTTGCAAGTTAGTTTTGTCTTATTTCAAGTGTATGAAGATAATTGCAGTAGAAACTCGACCCAAAATACTTGGTAAGATTTTTTTCAGTGTAGTTTAGCATGAAACGAACTGGATTAGGCTGAACGTTTACATACTACATTACTGCCAGTGGGTTGTCACAGCGTTGGAAGGTGGTAAATGGCATTGGGACCAGGGTCTGCACAGCAAAAACACAAACTCACACCAAGTATTGTTGGTTTACATTTTAGTGGAAATATTGTAATACGCTTGAAATAAGATCAAACTAAATTACAAGTAACTTTTCAGCAAGATATTGGAGCTCGTTTTAAGTCCACAATTCTGTAATATTGATGAAAAAGTATTCGTTCCACTGCAGATTATTTCCCGTACAGCATGGGAAAAATATCTTGATATAAATTAAATAATCTGCCAGTGTAACTAGTACTTTTTTAAAATCAGTATTAAGGAATTATTTTCTTAATATAAACTCATAAGTATCCTGACCTGTCTTATTTCAAGTGTAGATATTTCCAATTATAAAAAAGACAAAAAATGCTAAGATATTGTGTGTAACTTTTACCTTTGCGCACTGTTATTGTTTTGCAGCTTTTAGAAAAACCAACCGTTTCAAAAAACTCCTTCAGTTACATTGTACGGGCGCTACCCCGTTACCTAGCAACCTCAGCCAAGCCCAGCTCTGTTACCTAGCAACCTCAGCCAAGCCCAGCTCCGTTACCTAGCAACCAAAGCGGAGCACCAGGAATTTTGGCCAACTGGTTTCACCGCTGTGTGTGCTGTACAAAGGCTTTCGTTGTTGACTTACCATTCAGAAACAGCTTTCTCCATTCTTGTTGGTTGTACAGGAGGCTCTTTTTCGGCTTTTCAAAAATGTACGATTTGTATAACTGCGCGTCCGCAATTCACACATTTTGATGTGTGAGCGTAAACGTTGGGTTGTTGGTCACTTTAATTGGCCTTAAAGTGACAGAGCCCTAAAAAAGGTCATTCTGAAAAGACAGAACTGACCAAAATCTGTAAAAATGTTTTTATAGCCAATAAACATATCCTAATATGTTCAAGGAAGCATAATAACTCACAATTATACAAAAAAATTTAGACTCCTGAAAGCTCTACCTCTTCTCCTTTTAGTCCTGGGGGGCCTGGAAGTCCTTCAGGTCCCTGAAAGATAAGACTTATCTCACCACAAAGGCACAGCGTCCGAGACGTTCAATAAAATATTTAAATGAACTTTAGTCATACAGTGGCACCCTTTTCTCCTGGAAGACCACAGTCTCCTTTCACCCCCTGCAAGACAGACTCGGCTGCTTAATGTGTGAGGAAAATCACATTTTAAATTAAACCAATAAACAACAATGTAACTTACCTTGTTGCCCTTAAAACCTGGAAATCCCTGGAAAGAGATCAGTCATAAGGGATTCTTCATGATGTTAGAAGCAAGCAATGATTTGGTATATTTTTACCTTTGAGCCATCATTTCCTGGTTTGCCATTTAATCCAGGTTCACCCTTTAAAAACAACCCACATCACACTTAGCTGCACAGAATTAAACAGTAAACCGTTTTATTGGTGCTTCTTTTTGTTAAACCTTAACCTTTGCTCCTTTTTGGCCTGATGGCCCTTCGTCGCCTTGGTCTCCTTTTCTTCCCTGTTCTCAGAAAAAGCACAACGATAAAAAACAACCGAGCAGTTTCCTCTCTTCAAGAACACTTCATGTAAAAAGTTTTAAGGCTGGCTTTAAAATATTTATGAAACCAACCTAAAGCTGTCATTACTTTTGCACCAGCTGTTCTAGTAACGTAAACAAAACTGAATAATGTTGTTATATAGACCCGGGTTTTTAGAGATTCACATAGCTACATTGCATTTTTAACTTATCATTATGAAATAAAAACATTTCACATTTGCTTTCAAAGTGCTGGGTTAAGATCATAAAAACATTAAGTATTAAAATACATGGGGAAAAAAACTGTTTTGCAATATAAGAAAATCTATTTTCTTATATTTTTCTGTGTGACTTCAACTGGAAACAGGAACATGTTTGTGTTTTTTTTTAAAACATTACAAACTTACAGGACTGCCTGAACTGCCTTTCTCTCCTTTTTCACACACACACGGTGGGCACTGAGAAAGAAATAACTGTTAGTGCGATAATTTACAGATTTAGTAGCAAAACAAAATGTTTAAATTCGTCCACAAACTCACGCCTTCTACTGCGACGGCTCCCTGCAAGGAAAACAGAACAAAAGCTGTCAGAAACAGTTTGGTTCAGTTTTATTGTCCTTCGCTAACAAATATCAAATTTTATTTAATCTCAACAGTTTTGGGGGGGTTTTTGCAGAGGAGTCCTCCACAGCAGGTTCCTTCTGCCTTTTTCTTGTTAGGACATTTTCCATTTCTACCTTGAGGAGCAAAGCAACTTGAAAAATTTGACTGGCAGCCAATCAGAAAGATGAGCATTGCATTTTCCTGACAATAAACCATATTTCTATCTTCATCTTCAGTATTTTTTAACTTTTTTAAACGAGCGCGTTCATCTTTGATTCCCAATTTTGACTTCCAATGATTCACTTCCTGCTAAAGCGCCCCCTGGTGGTTGAAGAAAAATGCACAGAAAAGCCGCGCCAGGCTACAAGCCGCATGGTTCAAAGCCTGGGGGGAAGTAAAATACGGTATCTTACACATATATGAGTATATCTGGCACTATCAACATGAATTTCATCCAAGGTTGAGATTTGGGCTTTTTTTGGGGAGTTGGGTGTTTTTTGGTGTTTTTAGCTGGAAACTGTCAGTCAGACCTGGCAGCCCTGTTACCATGCCATCTGACCTCTGCACTCACCATCTCTTTGAGCAGCTTCTCTTGCAGTTGGGGGTCCTCCATGCTGTGGACGAACCGCTCCGCAGGGGAACTTGCGATGGCCTGGAGCTTTTCCTTATTCTCTTTCTGAAAGGAGACGTACGATAATCCCACAGTGAAGATCTTGATGCCGTGGCGCTTGGCCTCATCGGCAGCCGCAATCCCGTTGGGGCTGCGGGGATGGTCGACTCCGTCGGTCATGAGCACAGCGATCCTGACAGCCTCCTTCTGCGTTTCCTGCTGCAGCATCTTCGTGGCGTTGGTGATGGCGAAAGAGGTGAAGGTTCCTTGGCCGATGTAGCTCATGGCGTTTATTTTACTGTGGAACAAGTCCAGGTCTTTCCAATCAACAAAACTGTGCTCGACGGACACAGAGCTGCTGTACTGGAGTGCGGCCATTCGGATCTTCAGCGAAACGCCGGTCATCTTGAGCATAGAGAGCTTTGTGCTGAACCTCAACACAAAGATCTTCTCCTGCTGGAATAGTTTAGTTTTTGCACTTTCAGAGCTGTCCAGAATGAAAATCACCTCCAGGCTGCAGTTACGTCCTGCGAGTCAAGCAAATGGCAGACAGTGAAGCATTCTAAACGCTGAACTGGATCTACTTTCCTGAGCTACACAACCTTTTACAAGAACAAAAATACTTTTTTGCTAAGTTACTTATTATGCTGCTACTCTCTTAGTACTTGGCAAGTAAGTTTTTCATCTTTACCATGTTTTATACATGATAAAACATGAATTCACATTGATGATTTTGCAATGAATGCCCAAAATCGAATCTCTGCACTGGTACAACGTTCACATTACAAATGTGCCCAAATCTTTGTCAATGTTCTGCTAATGTCGAAAAAGACAGTTTTACAATCGCAGTTTCTATTAATTAAGAAACTCCATTAAAATCACACATGAATACGTTTGTTCGTGTGATAAGTCATTAAAAAACATGCCGCATCATCTACTTCCTGTCGTCTTCTTCATTGGTTGCATCAGTGGAAACATCTGGTGGTTGATTATGTTTGTGATGTGAAAAAAGTGTTTCCATTGCAGTTTTGTGAAATATTCCAATAGGGACAAAAACCAGAGTATGCATTTTTGATCACTAGTTCATTTTATTATTAGTTATTATTTCTGTTTTGGACACTCTTGCTTTATGCTGGATCAGTCTTCTCCAGCCGTTTATTTACTTACACCTACCTCTCATTTGACTAGTTATTTTATATTTAGTTTAATTTTTTATATCTTTTAGATTAGTTATTCCTCTCTCTTTGTTATATTTGCTCTCCCTCAGCCTGCCTGCCTGGTCCCTCCTCACAGCTGCTCCCTGTTTCTAATCAGCCGCCTCCAGTAATTCAACTCCCTTGTATTTAAGCTCCTCCTTTCATTTACTGATGAATTATACCCTGAATTTCACATTTATTGTCATTAAGAATCTCTCTGATTTTCTCTTGTGGCTCGTTACACTTAACCAAAAACCTTTCTGTTGTGACGATACTTTTTTGCTCAGAAGTAACTTCAGTCCCAGAACAGACATAATATTTATTTTGGGTCCTGTCACCCACTCTCTTCATCGGTGGGTTCAAGTTTTCTACAAGTTGCTAAAACCAAAACCTGCTCCAAAAAAAAAGATGTGCACTCTTCCTGGCAGTTTTGGTTGCACAGATCAGACACGGCTTTAGAAAAGTAGCTGCCATTAGTTTGAACACAGTGTTGGGCTGACCGCAAAGGGATGCGCTGGAAAAACAAGAAAGACATGAAGGATGTGCTGCATGTGTTGAACAAAGCTACAGGATGGCTTCAAATTTAAATCCTGCTGGTTCAGGAGTGTTTGCTATGATATCAGTTTTGTCTTGCATTTCTGTCTGTTCTTTATTATGAGGTAAACAAGATGAATAAGGTCAGTAAGAATGAGTGAACAGACAATGAAAGTGTGTAAAAATATTACGTTAAAAATTCCAGTGTAGTCTGTTAACTATGCACATGAAGACTAAATATTTGTATATCACAGTTTTTTAAAACAGTATGGATAACTTGAATTAGTTGTTTTCATTAATAGATCTAATAATTTAGGTGGGTCCAGTGAGTTATTACCTAAGTTTGTTTTAGATTTAACGGTGGATTTATGCTGAGAAAATTTACTTTTCCAACTTTATCCTTCTAGGTCAATTCATTGAATGATATAAATGAATTATTCTGAAATAGATTTTGAAGTTTATGAATTGATGATCAGGTTGTTAAAATCAGATTGAAGTGTGTTTACAAGGCGACATTTTGTTGATTCTGGTAACTTTCCAGTTTAACACTGGAAAACCACAAAGTATTTTTCATCTAGTTTCTATTGGAAATATCTTTAAAAAGACAAAACTAAATTACAAGTAACTGTTCAGCAACATTTAGGAGCTTGTTTTAAGTCTGTAATTCCTTAGTACTGGTTAAAAAAAAAAAGTAGGCAGATTATTTCACTTGTAACAAGGGAAAAATGTCTTGATCCAAGTGAAACAATCTGCCAATTTAACTAGTAGTTCTTCATCAATATTGAGGAATTATTGATTTAAAACAAGCTCATATGTCTTGCTGAAAAGTTACTTGTAAGTTAGTTTTGTCTTATTTAAAGTGCTCTAAGATATTTGCACTAGAAACAAAACAAAGTCCTTTGGGATTTGCTCAGTGGAAAAATAAACAACTATTGAAAGAGGTTGAACATAACTTTTAAAGACCTACCAACAAATAAATGTTACCCCTTTTATTCCGTCAATAATCAAGTAAATTTAACTCACCTAGAGGATTCAGAGACTTGGTAACAAAGATACCATTTCCTCCGTCGTCTTGCAGTTTGTAGTTGCTGCTTTTTGCCTCCCTCCTCCTCTGGCCGGAGGCGCCATGCGCGAGAGCGAGCAGAAGAACCCAAAGCCCCAGGCCTCTGATTGGACTTCTGTGCAGGAACATTTTCAAACTGAGATCCTGCAGCAGGTGGAGAGACTGATACAAGAAATAAGTGTTTAAAACGCAAAACAAGCAGAGAGCCATGATTGTAGATTCAGAGAATCCGGACAAAAATGGATCAGGCGTTTAAATTAAGTGAAGTTTGTCATTCATTTCATAGATCTGCATGTAAAGCTGGGTAGTAACTAGTTATATTTACTCCATTACATCTTCTTGAGTAACTTTTTTAGAAGTATTTTTACTACGCTGTACTTTTTACTTTTACTGTAGTTATTTTATAATGAAGTATTTCTACTTTTACTTGGTTAAATTTCAGGATTTTCTACCCACTGAATGAAAAACAAACATGTTTTAACCAAGACAGACACACACCTGCAGTTTCTGTTAAAGTTTCAAAAGTTTTTTTATTGAAAGAAACTGATTTGGAAGAAAAAAAATATTTTGCATGACCTTGTTATTTGTTGTTACTTATATAAATTATTGTCATTTTGATCCTTAAAATTCCAAAATTTCCACTTAACCTCATATTTTGCTCAAAATAATGTAATTTTTAAATATTAAATGATTGATAATTTGATCAGTTACTCAGAACTTGAGTAGACTTTTTTTACTCTTAAGTAAAAAAGTAACTTTTACTTGAGTACAATTTTTGGGTACCTTTACCTGCTGATGTCAAACACTGCAGCTAAACCTTTGCATTTGTCTGCAAACAATTTAAAAAAAATAAAAGTTTAAACAAAGTGAAAAGGGTTTTAAATGGACTGGAATGTTGCTTTACCTCATTTAGTGATGGTGAGTGACTTGTTCATTCATCTGAGGCTCTTCGGGGCATTTCTCTGTTCCCACAACATCGGGTCTTTATAAACCCGACCAACGCGAGCAGAGGAGCAGCAGGCGAGCTGATACGCCGTGGCACACGGCCAACCTTTTAATCTTGGGTGAGTCACAGTAATGTTGGGCTTTGTTGTTTCAGAAGAAAATATGAAGATGGTAAAAATGACCCAAAATTGTGAGCTACACGTTCACATGAGAAATATTTGATGTAATTCACTGCAAAAACACAAAATCTTACTAAACATTTTTGGTCACGTTTCTAGTGCAAATATCTTTGTACACTTGAAATTAGACAAACTCAGTTTACTAGGTTTTTTTTCTGAAGCTTCAGACTCACTTGAGTAAAAATATGTTGAGGTAGTGCTACTTCTACTGCAGCACAATGTCTGGCTAATCTAATCTAACAATACAGATTAATACAGTTTAGTCAGATTTAGTAGAGGGTTTATTTAAAATTTGTCAGGAAACCTCTGCAATACAGATGAACATCCTTCGTATAACTATAAGTTATTGTGCTCATCTGAAAAACATTCAAATGATGCAGTGAAAATATAATAATTTGGGATTTGTTTAAATCTTTTCAATTTTTTTTCGTTTTAAACTAATTAATAATGTTCATTACACTTTTTTTTTCTATACAGCGCTGGAAAAAATTAAGAGGCAATTTAAAATGATCAGTTTCTCTGATTTTACTCTTTATAGGTATATATTTCGGTAAAATGAACGTTGTTCTTTTATTCTATGAGCTACTGAAAGCATGTCTCTGAATTCCAAGCAAAAATGTAGTATTTATTTGCAGAAAATAAGAAGTGGTCCATTCAACCTGGAAAGACTCACACACACAGAGTGGTATTAGAAAGTTTAATTGACAAATTAAAGTCTTTGGTGCTCGGACCCAGGAGGAAGACGTTGTGCTGCTAACCGCTGTCAGAAAGAATGAGCCGCTGTGTATGAAGATTAGAGACGACTTCCCTCATTGGGCCCGGAGACCGAATGGGTGCTGAAGAAGTCTTGAGCTGAAGGCGGAGGGTGGAGGAAAGCTGCAGCTCGGCCGAGGAGCAGAAGCAGACAAGCAGCTGGACCTCATAGAGGGAGCTGATGATTGGAGGAAACCGTCACCGATAGGTTGGAATGGAGCCACATGATGAGATGCTTGGCTGAGCAGGTGAGATGAATAGAGAGTCCAGTTTGAATTTATGCATCGGCTTCATAATAAGGAAAGAGGCACTGCTTTCAGACCTCAAATAGTGCAAAGAAAACAAGTTCATATTCATTTAGAAACAACAATATTAATGTTTTAACTCAGGAAGAGTTCAAAAATCTATATTTGATTAAATAACCAGGAGGTTTTCTATGCAGTTCAGTTCAGTGGGCTCCCCCCCCCCCCCAAAAACTGTTTATATTTTGTATTGTTTTTCTGTACATTTAAAAGCCCATGAATATGAACAACACTAAGAGAAACTGGGAGTATTTTATAGTGGATGATTATTTTTTGTTTTGCTAATTGAATCTGTGACAAAAGCATTTAAATATTTTTACTTCTATCACTTTAAGATGTTTCAAAAATAAAGCACTTTATTTAATAACTCACATTATCACAAATTACTCTTATGTTTTGCATGACAATAATTTAACTTTGGTTTTTAAAGATACATTTTTATGTTGAAGGATTTTGGCAAGATAAAAATTCCCCAAATGACAAAAAAAAGACGATATATTTTAGCAATGTTTTTGCCAGTATCTGATAAACTAACACCACTACAAAACAATGCAGTCAAGCTCAGTTTATTATTCAGTTTTAAATGTTTTCTATCTGAGTCTTTGACTTGCACCATTCACTCCTCCTGGACGGGAACACAGAAACAGTCGACATTAGTTTGCGTTGTCGACTGTTAACCAGTCTGTCATACACGTGGCGACAGAGGAGAGAAAATCTGCCATTTTAGCTGCATTTTGTGAACTTCATGATAGTAAAGAATTACAACAGTCCAGCTTTAAAGCAACAAGTACATGGACTAGTTTTTATCATCACTTCTGGACAGGATATTTCTAATTTTGGAAATATTCCAAGATAAATGAAGAAAATTGGAGAAACCTGCTTATTATGGGATTTAACTTGGCCAGAACAACATTCAGGTTCCTTATTTAATGCCGTCAAAGATCAAATGATTGAGAAAGCTTGTAAAAACCTGCATTTGTCTCAGATAATATTCATGACATTCAGTTTTCTAAAAAGCTGTTGGATTTTTTTAAAATCAAATTGGTCGCATGTGGCGCCCTCTAGTGGTGGTCTCAGTGCTTTTAGTACATGCAAAGTATTTCATGTTGCACAGTCAAAATAACTCGGAATTATTTGTAAGTATACATGGATGAAAAAACTGAGAGGTTATCAATAAATTAGCATGATAATTTATTATCAGCAATTATTTATTTAAGTAACTTAATTCATCTTTAAGATTCATCAATGTAGAATAGTTTGTCTAGAAACTAAGAGACAAGAGACAGTGCAGTTTATGAAACGCACACACACTTTTATTCTATAAAATATTTAATTGTAGTTGGAAAGTTTTGTTTTGACAAGCAAACAACAGAAAAACAAGCAAAAAACACTTACAATGGGAGTTTTATTACAATGTAATAAAACATTGAAAAATATGTATTTATTATATATGAATAATAATACTAATAATAGTAATATTAATAATAATAAACTACTTTACTAAATGAAGAACAAACATGTTTTAACCAAAAATGCAGCAGGTGCAGACACAATTTATGTTGTTTGTTCACAAGCTTTGTTGATCTAATATTATTTCTGCATACTGTAAACACCAGGTATTGTCACCGGGTTCATTGCCACTATTTTCTAACATATTTATATATGCCTAAATTTGTAATATTAATTCCTTAATTTCTTTTTTTCATTTTAGTCTTTAAAACACAATAAATTGCATACTACTTTATATTTTTGTTTGTCTGATTACATTATTTGATATTATGTAATCAGATATGGTAGGTGGTTCCATATCTGGAACCACGTACAAATATATAGCTACATATATATACACTCTTGGACGCCTTTTTTCTTTTTTTACTTGAGTAAAAATATGAACTCTGCCTTTTTTTGGGTAGCCACCTCAGCAAATAACTGTGTCACTAAAGTTGATCATTGTAAATAAATATATTGGTTCAGTTACGAAATGGTAAAATTTCCCATTTAGACGATCAACCGCTCGACCAGTTAAGTAAATATTTACTTCCACTCGGCTGATGTAAAGCCGTTCCACCCAGCGGAAATGATGTGATGAGTACGTCACACAACACGGACTTGTTTTGGTGTAACACATAACATCTCCGCGGTGCTGCAACCTTCCTCCTAGAGACATGTGTACATCAAAACGCAAAACTTCCTGTAGTTTAATCGCTCTCGGAGTAAGTACTGTTGTTAGTCGTATATCATAAAAATAGTTTTGACTTCCGTATTAAGCTGTTGGAAGCGGTTTAGCTGCTCTCCTTAGCATTAGCTCGGAGCTAGCTTGTCAACAAACTTTGAACTCTTCTTCTACCGAGTGAAACATTTGGCTTTTTGTGATCCTCCAAACGATTTAGCCAGACACTGATAATGTAATTTGTTGGAGCTTCACTCTTATTAATCATTTAGCGCCGTTTTGATTTCTCGTATTAAAGTTAGTCGCTTAAATTTTAGTGATGTTTCAGCCAATGAACACGTTACTGTGACTTTAAGAGGACAGTGAACGCTAATGGACCTGTCTGTCACATGTCTAACGGTCTCTGAGCCAAACAGAGTTCTCCATTACTAGATATATGATATATGATTGACAGTAAAAGGTAGATGTAGCTGGAGAAACTATGCATTTTACAAAAGTAAGAGTAGCACTACTTTCATTAGTAAAACTATTTAATTACTTAAGTGAAAAAAAAGTACTTGGTAGAAAAGGTTTTCTAGTTCTGAGTTTTTGAGCATAATATCTGATCGATTACTTAAGAATCATGCGATTCAATAGACAAAAATATTAAATTATGTGCAAATTCTGGTGTTTTTAAAGACTAAAATGAGGGGGGAAAAACAAACAAATAACTAGAGATGGGTACCCCAAAATTTGATTCAACTAAGAGTTCAGCATATTTTTGACTGAAGTAAAAGTAAAAAGTAGCCATCCAATAAATTTCTCAAGTAAGAGTAAAAAAATACTTGATAAAAAGTCCACTTAAGTACTGAGTAACTGATCAAAACCTCAGTAATTTACTATTTAAAATTATATAAACATGGGGACTAAAACATGGTTATGTGGAAATATTGAAATTTAAGGATCAAAATGAAAATAATTTAATATATGTAACATAATTACAAAGTAACAAAATCAGGCAACTATTAAATATTTGTAAGTTATGAGTATGAGAAGGGAAAGGAAATCAGAGGATCCTGTACCTTCTACATGCTCCTTTTATAAATAATCTAAAATTTCATGTCAGTGGTTATATAATTTGCTTTTTAATTTTTCTTGTTTTTACTTTCTGTCTATTCAAAATAAATAGTTAACATGTAACACAGTCATAGTGTTGTTTTATTAGTTTTAACATCTATGCTGTTGTTTTTTCTGAGGCTAGAGATTCTTAATTTTTAAATTTATATGTTAAATTCTTCTGTGTCTTTGTGTGACTTTCTTCAGGCTACAGAAGACGGACTCTCCTGAAATCCTCCTCGCTGTTTCTCCATCATGAGTGGCTCAAAGCCGGACATCCTGTGGTCTCCTCACCACCCCGACCGCTATGTCATCTGCGACTCTGAGCTGGGCCTGTACAGCATCGGACCTGTGGGCAGCACCGAAACAAAACCCGGCACTCTCTCCCTCTCTGAGGAAACTGCTGCTACATTACTAGCCATAAACTCTGACACTCCATACATGAAATGTGTGGCCTGGTACCCAAAACATGAGCCTGAATGTTTGCTAGCTGTGGGTCAAGCTAACGGCAGAGTTGTGCTCACCAGTTTGGGCCAGAACCACAACTCTACATGTAAAGAGCTGGTGGGGAAAGAGTTTGTGCCCAAGCATGCCCGGCAGTGCAACACGTTAGCCTGGAACCCGGTGGACAGCAACCTACTAGCAGCTGGGCTGGATAAGCATCGTGCAGACTTCTCTGTCCTCATATGGGATATTAGCAGTAAATTTGCCCCAGAAACCAGCGTAGGAGCTGAGAAAATCCGCCTCTCGTCTGTCGATCTGGACTCCAGCACGGTGGTGACCAAGCCGCTGTATGAGCTGGGCCAAAACGACGCCTGCCTGTCCCTCTGCTGGCTGCTTCGAGACACAAAGCTGCTCTTGGCTGGCATGCACAGAAACCTTGCAATATTTGACCTGAGGAACACGAGCCAGAAAACGTTTGTGAACACTAAGGCCATCCAGGGGGTGACCGTCGATCCACACTTTTCCGACCGTGTGGCGTCCTTCTTCGAAGGCCAGGTGGCCATTTGGGACCTGAGGAAGTTTGAGAAGCCGGTGCTGACCCTCACAGAGCAGCCAAAGCCTCTCACTAAGGTACGATCAGACGTTTTCTGTGGTTTATTGATTTATTCAAACAGGACATTCTTCAAGATTAACAACCTTTTTATTTTTCAAGGAAATGTAGCAAATAAGGTTTATCATTACAAGAGAAAAGTTTGACATGATCATCAAACTGAATAAACAAAATGAAACAAAAAAGTAAACATAGTAAAGGTACAAGGTCCAGTTTAAGAACAGCAGTGCCACTCGTCAGTTATAAAAGTCTTTAAAAGAGATTCACGCTGCTGTTTATTTTTTTCTACTTTATAACAGAGTGAAAAAATAAAAACTCCAGTTTCAGTTCAGGGAAAAGTTATGAGTAATAAATAAGTCATAAAAAGATTCACACATATCTTTTTTATTACTGTCTGAAGTGAGAGAAGATAAAACTTTTCTTGTTTTAGGTCAGGGAGAATTACCAAAATTATTTCTATTTGCTAAATGCCAGAGAAATTGGTGTGACATTTTTTTGTAACTTTGTATGTGGTGTTTAAGCTTTTAATTTGAGCAGGAAAGTTATTTACAGTAACATAATTTGTCTGTATTGTTTGAATGTAATTAATATTAAATAAATATTATTAAATAAAACTAAGTAAAGGCGAAAAAACCCAAAAAGGGATACAAGCAATTAAAAAACTTGATTTAGGAATATTTACATCATATAATGACACATTTAAAACTGTCTTTATTACTTACATTTAGTTGTGCACTGATTTACCTAAGCCATTTTCCTTAATTTTGGGAGATAGCTGATTGGCTGATACCTGCATGTGGAATTGATCTCATCCACCTTGGCAAAGGTTTAAAAATCAACCACTATTCTCTTCTGCTCTGCAGTGAGAGAGGTTTGCTTTTTTGCATATTTATTTCAGACTCAAAAAAATTGTCATCGGCCAAAATCGGAATGGGCAGTTTGGTAATGAGCAGTAGACGTTAAAACTGTAATCAGTGCACTCCTACTTTGTATCATTTGTATTGTTTTTATCTCCAAAGTGTGGTGCTGGAAAAGTTTGGAAACTTACCTTAAAAGTGCTTGAACTTTACTGTGTGAGAAATGGGTGGTAAATAAAGGTTGTTTATTAACATCAGAATAGTTTAAGTTTTAAACACTTATATGTTTAAAAATGACAAATATCGCCCGATACAGATGTTTCTACAGATTTATTGTGTCCATTTTATATTGTTGATCACAGTTGTCCTCTCTGTCCACCAGGTGGCGTGGTGTCCGACTCGCACCGGCCTTCTGGCGACGCTGACACGCGACAGCAACATCATCCGCCTGTACGACATGCAGCACACTCCCACTCCCATCGGCGACGAGACCGAGCCCACCATCATCGAGCGAAGCGTGCAGCCCTGCGACAGCCAGATCGGCAGCTTCGCCTGGCACCCCTCCTCCCAAAACCGCATGGTGGTGGTCTCCGCCGCCAACCGGGTCATGACCGACTTCACCGTATTCGAGCGCATCTCTCTGGCCTGGAGCTCCACGGCGTCGCTCATGTGGGCCTGCGGCCGACACCTGTACAGCTGCGTCGAGGACGAGGCCGAAGGGACGGACGGCGAAGCCGAGAAAGACATCGCCACCAAGATGAGGGAGCGAGCGCAGTCCAGGTACGGACACGACACTGTCCAGGTTTGGAGGAACCACCTGCTGGCCGGAGGGAGCGACCCGCAGCTCAGGTCGTTATGGTGCGACCTGTTCTATATCCTTTCACTATGAAACCTTTGGTGCCTGTGACAGGGTTTCCCCCTGAAAACCAGCCACGCCCGGTCGAAGCCTTAGCTTGGTGTTTTTAATTAAGAAAATGTTTAAAGTTGACAGGAAATTTGAAAATTCTACTAGGCAATTATGCGTTGTTCGAAGTGATTATTATAAACATCTAAGCACCAACTAGAATCAAAGACAAACATAAAAAAAATAAATAAACGAGCAATACTTAGCCTGGTGGGGATGCAAGTAAAGCCTGGTGGCCCGCCAGGCTTATAAATACGATGTGGGAAACCCTGCAGGGTGAATACCAACAGTGTACCTTTTTGTGAAAATCTGGTTTGTTTATAAACTAACAGCAGTATTTTAAAGTCTGTCCTCTGAGCTACAGGGAGCCAGTGACTGATGTGTTCCGTCTTCCTGGTTTTAGTCAGAGCAGCAGCAGCGTTCTGCCTTTCATTCTCAATACCAGTATTGGGATCAATAGACATATTAATGTTGAGTCAGTTCATCTTTCATCAGAATGGGAACATTTGTTATATTTCCTATTCAAGTATCACATATGAAGCAGTGTTCAGAGGACGCGGAGCTAAAACTGCCAGGAAACAAACAGTTTGTGGTTTATTCCGGCATCAAGAACATTGTGAAGACGAGCTCAGGTAAGAAAACAAATCATTGGCCTGAAACATCCATCTGGGTTGATATGGCCACTCCTCTTTAATCCTCTGTTTTCCTGAAGGCACGACGGAGAGCCGCAGATGCTGGAGCGGCTCGGACCGGCAGACAGACGTAACCCGCTTCCAGAGCGACGAGCGCTGCCTCGCCCTGCGGCTCTGCGGATGGATCAGCCGCGGTCCGGATATCGACGTGGAAACCTTCCTGCGGTCTCTGGAGCAGGAACGCGAGTGGGAGCGAGCGGCGGCCATCGCTCTCTTCAACCTGGATATCCGCCGCGCCATCCAGATCCTCAGCAAGGGAGCCATCACCGAAAAAGGTGAGCATGAACCCTCAAGGCTGGAACATTTCTGTATTACAGAATAAACTCTCTGCGTCCTCCAGAGGAAATACAACTCCAAATAAAGTCGTAAATTTCCTGTAATAATATGAATTCTGCTTGTAAAGACCTTGAACGCTAAATTTATCCAGCCTGGAGACTGAAAATGAAAATACAAGCTGGATGTCGTTTGCATTCCTCATCTCCGATACTCAAATATATTTCCATTTTAAGCCAGCAGGTGGCAGCAAACTCAATTTAAACATGTAAAGTGCAAGAAGCACTTTGGTAAAGAGTTTCCCTCATAACTGATATTTTCAGCTTTTAACTTAAATCTCACGATAACATGCTTTATTAAGTATATTACTTAACGACTGAAATAATTATCAAAAATCTGTAATTAAAGCCATGTTTTGATTTTCATATGCCTGTTCGATATGCTGTACTAAAATGCCAACAAATAAATTATATTAAGTAGACAAACTGGTTACAAACTAACTTTAAAATACTATCCAAGTGGATAAAATTCAGTTAAGTTACCAAAGGAATGACACAGTAAATATGGGATGTTAATCAAATATGCTTGCAGTTGAATTACACTTTGTTACCAAAAGTAAAGTCACTTAACTTTACACATTTTAATATCCTATTTTCAATACAAAAGCCTTAATATGGTAACCAGGAAGTCTGTCTATGAGGTTTAGGAGTTTATTTATGGAAATATTTTACTGCTCTTCTTCTTGCTCTTTTCATTAGACTCTGTATTTTGTGTTTAATGTGTTTTAAATTAGATTTATTGCTTGTATTAAAGATATTCTCCCCAAAGTCTGAGCTCGGGCGAATCACTCATTTTGATGAACCCTTCAACAAAGCAGCCAGTGTTTCCTAATGTGCTATGAATACAGGCTGTAAATTAAGTTAAAAACCAAACAGAATATTTAAATAAAGTAAAATAAAGTTTATAGGGAGAATAAAGCAGAATGTGGCGGCCGGAGACATGTTTTCACAGCACACAGTGCGTTCACGGTGCTGCTGTTTACACACGTGTGACAAGGAAAAATTTCACTAATGTAGGCGAAGAATTTTCTGCTGTTTCCTTTTCTTTTGATAAGGTGTGTCAACAGAGCCGCTGTTTTATTTCCTTCTGAATGTGTCGATTCCCCTGCACACATTTACACTAGAGAAAATATGTTTAACCCGACAATCTTATGTAATAACTCGTTGAAAACAACGTCATGTAATCCGCAGATTAGCAATATTTTTATTATCTTTTATTTAATTGTGCAATCAGATTAATCGTGATCAGATAATCCTCAAATAATTTAGTAATTGATTAATCACTAACTAGAGTATACACATTAAAAAAAGTTCAAAGCAGTAATTAAACCACATTTGTTCAAAATATATAAATATTTCTGAAAAACTTTACACCAAGCAGAACGTAGTTATACTGCCACCTGCAGGTGGGAGGTAGCATCACATAACCCCAATGTTTTGACTATTTTTGCTGAAAAATTGCTATAAACTCACATTTATGCATTATAAACTGTATTCTTCTGTTTTGGTTTTATCTCCTTATAATTGTTCAATTGTTTATAAAAACATTATTATTACTATTATTAGCATGCAAAAGTGTGGGAATTTGTTGATTATTGCATGAATTTTGGCGATTGTAGATTCCAGAAAAACTGGAGGGACTAAATGATGCAATATGGCAGCATAGAGATACACACTGAAGTATAAATAAAGGTTTATATCAGTTGTTTCCAGACGTTTTTGTCCTTTACAGCAGGCCATGTACGACTCTATATCAAATGTTTTGTGTTACTTACAGGCGACCTGAACCTGAACGTTGTTGCCATGGCGCTGTCGGGCTACACCGACGAGAAGTCGTCCCTGTGGAGGGAGATGTGCAGCTCTCTGAGGCTGCAGCTGAAGAATCCCTACCTCTGTGTCATGTTCGCCTTCCTCACTAGTGAGCCTGGAGCCTACGACGGCGTGCTGGTAAATATCTGCGCCATCGACTTTCAGTGAGCCAGTTAGTCGATGCAGAAAAGCCGAGACAGTGGCCCTTTTGTTCTGACTCCGTAAAGAGGTTTATTTATACTTAACACAGTAATAAATTGGCTGGTATTACTTCAGTGGTTTTATGTGGAAAAAATTCAGGTGCACAGGAAGAGACTTGTTTTCCATTTCCACTGTTGGCTTTATAAGTCATAAAACTGTTGTGTAAAGGAGAAACTGCAGCCCAGGCCAGAATCCATGTTTGTTTTCCCTTTCAGCTGAAATTTCTCTCAAACTTTTTCTTGGTAAAAACACGTAATGAGATAAGACGATCCAGTGAGTCATTTCCAAGCCGGGCTGGTTGGATTTTTATAGAAAGGATGACCTGCTGTGGATGAAATGTTTCCAGATCAGGCTGCCCCTGCAATGTCACTGTTCAGGCTCAAAGTTTAAAACACAAGCAAGAGTTCCCATGCAGTCTTAAAAAAAACTGTATATTTACTTTTTCTGGTCTGATAAAATGAGAAGGAATGCAAAAAAATTCTACTTAATGATTTTATTTCTTATACTTATTATCAATGGAAACATTATCAGATTTATTTCTGGTAAAAAAACAAAAAAAAACAAAACTTGCAGCAGTGGGCCAAAATCCCCAGGCTGAACATATTAAGGGGCCAACATTTTATTTAAAAACACTAAAATATTGTTAATTTTTTCTCTTTTACCTACACAACAACAAAAAAAAAAACATAGAATATTTTACGTTTGCCTAGATGTTTAATTATTTACCTTTTTGTGCTTCTTATTTTCATTTTTTAAGTCTGTGTGATGTTTTCAAGTTTATTCTCAGTAATAAAAATTCTTCCATGACCTCTGCTGTATTTAGCTACATGTAATTTTTTAATTATTACTGAATTTTATTTATTTATTTTTTTTACTCAAAAATAATTATGTTTTTGAGTAAAAACTTCCTGCACATTAGTGACATGGCTTAATATTTAAAATTGTCACACTTTAATCAAATCTGATAAATGTTCCACCTTTTTGATTGGTTGAAATAAATATTAAAATACTTAATTTATTTCTATTTATTTTTAAATAATCAGTTAGTGTTAAATGTTCTTGAAAAAGCTTAAAGAACAGTTTAAAAAGAAGCTTATTTTGGCATTTTAAAATGAAATAGTTAATAGAAATAACACAATTTTTGTGTCTGTGTCCGGGGAATTTTTTGTTTTTCCTTCAGTTGCTGGAGAATCCATAAATTTTACTCAAGTAAGTGTAAAAATTATTTTTCCCCCCCCCAAAAACGTTACTCAAGTAAATGTAACTAGTTGCTCCAGACCTCTGTTCTGGTAGAGAAGGATTATGTTGCGTTTCCTTTGTTTCTGTTTCAGTATGAGAGCAACGTTGCCGTCCGGGACAGAGTCGCCTTCGCCTGCATGTTTCTCAGCGATGCTCAGGTAATCAGAGCGAAGCTTCCTGCAGCACATCGAGTATCACATGAAATGAAGCAGCTTCATCTGAGTCTGCTGCTGTTTTCTCTGCAGCTGCCTCGTTACATCGACAAACTGACCGCCGAGATGAAGGAGGCAGGAAACCTGGAGGGAATCCTGCTGACCGGACTCACCAAAGATGGCGTCGATCTGATGGAGAGCTATGTGGACCGGACCGGGGACGTCCAGACTGCCAGCTTCTGCATGCTGAAGGTACGCTGATGAACACTAGCATTTTCTCTTCCATGTTTCTTTTGCTAGCTTACATAGCTACTACAGAACGCGGTAATGTTTCACTTGATTACTTGATTAATCATTAGAATATCCAATAAATTATTTGATTGATTATTTATAATAGCCCTAGCTGATATATAGTTAGTAGCTTCCAGCTAAATACCAGTGAATCATAATGTTTTCTCTAGAAAGTTTCATCATCTTGCAGAGTAATTACTTACAGTAAAAGAGGAAAAAAAAAAAATTTTGTGTACTGAACCTGCAAATCTATTTATTCCGATAAAGCTACATTAAAAATCAAAGTGTTGTTTAATTGTTACTTTGGTTTTCTTGTTCTAACACGCCATTGGTACTGAAGCACTCACCGACAGCCACACCTTTATAGAGCAACATGTTGCTAGCATGAGGCTGTCTTTTGCTCTGTTAACTGCTCTGAAATGAAAAGGTCAAAGGGCGTTTTCACACCTGATCTCTGCTGTCAGGGTTCCCCTGGCGATGTGTTGAAAGACCCTCGGGTCCAGTGCTGGATCGAAAACTACCGCAACCTGCTGGACGCATGGAGGTTCTGGCACAAACGGGCCGAGTTTGACATCCTCAGAGGCAAACTGGACCCCAGCTCCAAACCACTAGCTCAGGTAACGACGTTCATTTCTGCTGCAGAGCCTTTAATCCCAACATAATGTAAACCCAGGCAGTCGGTGAGCAGGAAGCTGTTGGTTTTATACTCATTGTGCCAGTCCTACGCAAGGTTACAACTATCAATTAATTTAATAATCACTTCTTCTGTCGATTAATCGGATTAAAAATTACCACATTCCTCAGATTTTTCATTTAACCACTTAAGCACCTTTAATAAAATATGACTACACATTAAAAATAATAAACATTTTCTTGTCTAAACTGCAATAACATGGCATCCCTTTTGTAAATTCTTGATAATTTGTAGAAAACGATGCAATTAAACAACTTAAAAAAAATACTTCTAACATCAACATGTGAAAAGCTCAGACATTTCTGCTTGTCAATGCAGTGTAATTTTTGGATTAACCAATTAATAACTGGATAACAAAAGCTCAATAAGAGATTGTTTTTCAGAATTTGAACCAGGTTTCTTTCATTTGGATCCCCATTAGTTGCAATTCCAAAATTGCAAAAAATACCTAACATACACGGGTCACATAATTTCAGAAATAAAAATAACAGCAAAAATAAACAAATACAAAACATACAGGGGAGAACATATATTTTTTTGGTATGTTTTTGGCCTAATTTCTGCTCTTAGTATGTTGTTCTTTCAGCAAATGACCTTTTTGAAGTCTATGTACTCCAGTTAATGATTAATCGGTTACTAAATTAGTTGACTTCCAGAAAACTTCAAAACAGCTGAAACACCGAGTTCCTGTTCTGGGTTGTCTTTGATTAGTAGTAAGTAAAGTTGAAACGATTAATCGATTATTGAAGTCATTGTCAACTAATTGATTAATTAATCAATCAATCGTTAACTGAAGTATACAGTCTCAATAAAGGTCATTTGGTGAAAAAACCCCAACAAATTCAGAGCATGAATTAAGTTAAAACTTAAAAACAAAAATGTTTTGTTCTTTTTTCTACCTTCATTGAAGGTAAAACACATTTGTCTGTAAACATGTTTTAGCCAAAATTAGTTAATCTGAAATACTGGTTCAGATTAACTAAGGAATACTAAGGGATTGAATTTTTGTCAATTAAATGATTATTGTCTTATTAAAAAAATAGAAGTATTTGCTCATTTTAATATATTTATAATATAGTATTTTTTAAAAAAAGGTTAAATAGAAAATTTGTAGAATAAGGCATTTTGTAATCCGATTAAACAAATAATCGGATTGCAGCCCTAATAGAAAGTGGAATATTGATCAACATATTTCATGTTAACAAAATGTGATGTTTATTGCTTTTTCACACTCGGTGTCTCTATGATGTCTTTATGATATAAAGCACTTTAAATAACTGATTAATCGTTTCAGTCCCAACCCTGCGTTTTGCTCTCTGCAGGTGTTTGTGAGCTGTAATTTCTGCGGGAAGTCGATCTCCTACAGCTGCTCTGCGATGCCTCATCAGGGCCGGGGCTTCAGCCAGTACGGGGTCAGCGGGTCACCCACCAAATCAAAGGTCACCAGCTGTCCTGGGTGCAGGAAGCCTCTGCCGCGCTGCGCACTCTGCCTCATGAACATGGGCACACCTGTTTCCAGTTGCTCAGGTAGGATCAGCCGAACGTGGAGCTGAAGCTGCTGTAATACTTGACTTAAGGAGGAATGACTGGACTTTGGTCGCCGTTTAAAACCTGTTAGCACCTGGACATTTACTGCTGTGACGTCACTCCTAACAGCGTTGATAGTCGGATTTAAATGTTGCATCTTTTGGATTCAGGACCTGGAAAGTCGGATGAGAAAATGGACTTAACGAGGGAGAACAAACTCGCCCAGTTCAACAACTGGTTCACCTGGTGTCACAACTGTCGACATGGCGGCCATGCCGGTCACATGCTGAGCTGGTTCAGGTGGGCGGCATTTTGAAAATTATTTTCATGCTTTTGAAATTCACATGTAAAAATTCTATTCAAGTTAGGGATTCACTGTTTTCACTTATGATATCAGAGGTTCAGTATCGACTGATATCGATTCGATACAGAAAAACTCAGCTGAGTCGAACGTTTCTCTTTTTTTAAATACAGACATAAACTTACTTAATTTCAGATTTTTTTGATAATTCTGCACCAGTTCAGCTCACTTAAATACACCAATGGCTTCACAAACTTGGTCCAACATGTGAAAACAGGTCCTGCCTTTGAGTTATGAACGGTAACTTGATAGTCTGACTTCTTCCAAACAAACTGATTCAAGTTGAATGCAGTTTTTCTTTCATATAGCGTAATGTGTTTCTAATATTGTATTATGGTCTAAATTAAAAAATTGGCAGATTGTACGGTTTTTAAAGATTTGATTAACCGTCAGAATAATTGATTGATAGATTGTTAGGTGCAGCTGGGGATGGGAACTGAGGACCGGTTCTCAGGAGTTCAATTCCTTAGAATCGTTATCACTTCCTGTAACTTGTGATGATTTGAACACGCTACGTCTTCTGCTTCAGAGAATATCCAAGATGGCGTCGCGGCAGAAACGCCCGACAATATGTATTACACAAACAGAAAGCTGATTGTCGGGCCGGTTGCTCAAAACTTTAATCACAATAAAAGGATTGAAGCGTCTCCTGCTATGAATGAGTGTTAATATCAGCGCCATACTGAGCAAATAATCTCCTTACAGTCATATTTAATAAATTAGAATAAGGTTTCAGACGAGGCTCGTTTATTATGTTAAAAACCCAAACTGTTGATGTTCAGAATGTTGCATTTCGTGTTAAAATGACAGGGGGATTTTATTGTTTTAATTTTGTTTGAATCGAACAGAGAAAATTAAAAGTTGATGCATATGTTGAATTACAGAGTTTATTTCCTAACTCAATGAGGAATCGACTCGATAAGCGATAAGCGAGATCGATAATGCAATCGTATGAAATTCAGTTCAGATACTTTATTGATCCCAAAGAGAAATTAAGTAGAGTCGATAAATTCTTATCAGTTCCTAACACATTACAGTTAACAGTGAATAAAAGCGTGTCTATCTGTGCTCCACAGAGACCACACAGAGTGCCCGGTGTCGGCCTGCGCGTGTAAATGCATGCAGCTGGACACCACAGGGAACCTGGTGCCGGTAGACGGCAGCTAGATGGGACACGCGTGTCGGGAACCGAAGCTAAACATGAACCGGGAGCCAACCGGTGCAGACTGGCTGCTGCGCCGGCACACCAGCGAGCGTCGACCCGCTCTGAAGTGGCTGCTTGGATGGAGAGTTACACTGCAAAAACACAAAATCTTACCAAGTGTTTTTGTCTAGTTTCTTTTGCAAATATCCTAGTATGTTTGAAATAAAACCAAATTAACAAGAAACCTTTCAGCAAGAAATAGCAGCTCGTTTAAGTCAATAATTACTTAAAACTTAGAATCTACCAATAGAACTAGTACTTTTTCAAAAGTATTAAGGAATTATTGACTTAAAAAGCACCTGTTTCTTGCTAAAACTTACTTATGAGTTAGTTTTGTCTTCTTTTACATCTACTAAGATATTTGCTCTAGAGACCAATCAAAAATATGAATATGTTTGTTATTTGGAGTGATGCTGTTAAGCATTACTCTAGGGAATGTTGCATCACACCAGAAATCTATTTGAAAAAGGGAATCAAAGAGTGGATAATGATTTGACTAACCATGTTAAAGTGAGAAAGGGAGCAAATACTAATTTATTGCTCTACTAATAAAAATCACTCAGGAGAATCACAAGAGGCTGTGCTGTTTCCAGCCTCTTCCAGTCTAACCTGAATCAGGATGTTGTTGTTTTTAACTACACAGTCAGATATCAGGTCGTGCCATTATTCCTAAAGTGAGCTTTGTTGTGTTTTAGTCCGTATTTATCGTCCGGTGGAGAGAAAAAATAAATCTTCACATACCTCATAAACGTTTTGTTCGGGGAGCGAATACAATAATGACACTGCAAAAACATCAAATCTTACCAAGTATTTCTATTCTAGTTTTTAGTGCAAATATCTTTGCACACTTGAAATAATACAAAACTAACTTATAAGTATTTTTACAGAAATACACAGGAGCTTGTTTTAAGTCAAAAATTCTTTAATATTGATAAAATAGTTCTAGATTAACTTGCAAGTTTTGCGTATAACAATGTCTGATTAGTCAAATAATCTTCCAGTGGAACTAGCACTTTTTAAAAATTTAAGGAATTATTTACTTGAAACAAGCTCCTATTTATTACTGAAAAGTTACTTGTAAGCTATTTTTTTCTTATCTAAATTGTACTAAGATGTTTGCACTAGAGCACGTGTCAAACTCGAGGCGCGCGGGCCAAATCTGGCCCACCATAGCTATCTTTGTGGCCCACTAGACCCTATTATAGGTCACATTACATTATTTTATAAGTCAATTTAAACCAGTTTTTATCTGTGTATTGCCAAATTGCATCAATGTGAAAAGAATTTAATATTATTTAATTTGAAGAATTTCTCAAATGCAGAGAAAGCTATTTATTTGTTGGGGTTTTTTTTACATAACAGGTTGTGGCAGTCGATATTACTTGAAAAGGCTCTGATTTCATTTCTTCAGATGGTAGCAGCACAAACGGCCCTTTAAATTCACAGTATGTAACTTATATACATGTTGACTACTATGTTGTTTGTTATGAAACAGCTAATCTGTGAAAGCGTTGAGCTCCTCTGTCTTCTCACAGTGCTAACAACCAATCAGAGCCAGGAGGTGGGGCTTAGCGTTGTCCATCACTGTCTGTATGGTGCTGCTCATCCTCCCATTGCTTTCTGCCTGTTATGAATGCTAAGGCTAGCTAGCATGGATGATGACAGGTAAATGGTTTTCCTGTTACAGCAAGTTTTTTCTCTGCCATTAGCACGTTTAGCAGCGACTACATGAGCTTGACTGACAGCGATAAGCCCCTCCTCCTGGCTCTGATTGGTTGTTTTCTACTGCTGCATTTCTTCAGATGATGATATTAGCTCAAGAAAGCGCAGGAACTTTATGTTTTCACAGATTATCTGTCTCATAACAAAGTGTGACAACACGGTTTAATATGTACAAAGACATATGTTTTTGTTTAAAGTTACATACGTTAATGCCCTAAAGGAGATGCATGATCTTGATGAGTTTGACACCTCTGCATTAGAAACTGGACTTGATAATCTTTGGTGTTTTTCCAGTGATGCTCTCCAGTGTGAAAGGTTTGCTGTGGAGGGAGGGATGGGGGGCGGATTAGAGACGTTGTGGCGGAAGAGGAGTGTGGGAGGGTGCATCTGTATTCACCAGCCTCCTCCAGGCCTGTGGTCTGTGAAAGAAGCTCCCCAGAAAACGGCAGCTGCTCGGCACCCTGACAAGACCCTCCAGATTGTTCCCCTCATAAAGAAGCTCAGCTGCCGGAACACTATTGACTCAAAGAGAAAACGAGAGAACAGCGACTCCCCTCCCTCCTACAACCTCCACATCAACACCCTGCCCTGCTCTTTCTTTTCTCCCCTCGCCGATGCCCAAATTGCACCCAAAATCTATGCATACCACATGAATCCAGGGATGGCCGCCATCTGTGGGGTAGCCGTCGTCTGTAAATGGCGTTCGTGTCTTTCTTTGCGCGGCCTGATTGTAAATTGGGCGGCCTTCCCCATAGCTGGCTAAATCACTTAGTCATGGAGTGCCGAGGAGGAGTTCACCGAGGTTCTAAAGGCCCGCGTTCCCCTTTGTGGGCCATCATGGATCGGGGCGGACAAATTGGTGAGCCCTGGAAAACAGAGCGGCTGGAATTTCACCGTTTTCAGTCGTTTTTTTGTGTTTTTGCCTTTTAAATAAATCTCAGTTGACAAATCGACGTGCTGTTGAATTTGAGGTGTTTTCCATACGTTTGCATGGTTTGTTTTACGTTAAGTTTTATAGACGCAGATGGTGTGGGTTTGTGCTTACTGAATCTTTTCCTCATCTTATGTGGAAACGTCAACAGAATTTCAAATTTTCACCTCACTACAGGAGATAAACTGGGAATTCAATATATTTTGGACACTGGGACTTTCCTTTCAAAATCCAACCAACAGGCTGACACAAAAACAGTGCTTTGCAAAAAGTTTTAAAGGGGACTTGTGCAAAATTCACTTTTTACACATTTTTATACTTTCACTTGGGTCATAACTGCTTCTAAAACCAGCCTAAGCACTTAAAAAAACACCTAGCCCTTTTTGGCAATATGTTCTTTTTTGGGGTTTTTTTGGTGTCTGCTGTTGATTTTTAAATCACATTTGACAGCCACTGCGCCGTTACCTAGCAACCCAAGCTGAGTTCTAGCACTTTTGGTCAGCTGGTTTTATAGCTGTATGGGCTGTACAATGGCTGCTGGAAAAGACAAGTGTTTTATTATTAACTTACCATCCAGAAACCACTTGCTACAACTTTCTTGGTTGTGCAGGAGGCTCCACTTCTGCTTTTCAAAGACATAAGGTTGTATAATTGCACAACTGTTTGCAGCTATTTTTATGTATGAGTGTAAATTTTGAGTTGGGGGGTGTGGCCAGAAGCAGATTATTTGAATTTAAAGTGACAGAATAAAATCTCATTATCTAAAATTGATTTTGTGGAAAAAAAAAAAAAATCTAATAAAAATGTTTTGTATAGGCCATAGACATAGTCATTTTTTGTTTTCAGACTCCTTGTAATCTTTCACATTGGTAATCAATAAATCTCCATGAGTTTGTCGCACATTTTCTGTTCAGTCATGGTACCTCAAAGTACAAGAACGTCATGCAGTATGAGCTTCAAAAACAGAGAATGAGGACAAAGTTTCTATCTAATTATTAATAAATCCAACAGATCAGCTCTACATCATATAGATCTATAGATATAGAATCGATTACTAAAATAATCATCACTCCTAAAATACACTGAAGTTTGTGGTGCTTTGTGTATCTAGAAGTCCTTCCTTTGAGTTATGAAAGATTGCATGACAGTCTGACGTCTTTCAAGCAAACTAATTGCAGCTGACATATCATTTAAAGCACAGTGCAGCTTTTCTGTGTGAATATGTTGGCATGTTGTCGTGGAACAGTCCAGTGTGCCGTCTCAGAGGCTGAGGTTGAAACCATGTCCTGCCCTCGGAAAGCAGCCAATACCAAACTGTCTAACCACAGTCATCGGCTAAACATGTTAAGGCATAAAAGGAATTTGACTCAAGTTTCTTGAAGCTCTCAGAGCATTTCTATGGAGAATAAGGAGCAGTAAAAACACATACCGAAATAACTCACCACTGGCTCTTGAATGTATGCAGTTATGTCAAATTAATGCATATAAACAATAAGATAAACATTTTAATCTGTTTTATTCTACTGGTCACACAATTCAATATGATAGTTTAGAAGTAAACTTTTCAGAAACATGTCGGGAAAATAATTTATGGAATGAAATTATTATAATGAATGAAAGCTCCAGAGCAGCAACAGCTTTTAACTGCAATTAAGTTTTTTATGAAAACTTAAAACACTTCTGAATAAAGTTTAAAAAAAAAAATTAAAAACTTTGCACATCTGATTGTATTTTAATTTCTTAAAATAAAAACCTGAAAAATATTTAACATGACGTAGTTTTGATTGGTTGAAAGTAACTCTCTGTGGGCTGGCAGAAGCCAATCACTGATCTTACTGTACACGGCGACTGGCCAATCAGAAACCAAGGGACTCGTGGCTAATGCCCGCCCACTTACGCCAGCCAGTAGCCGAGCTGAAAAACTGTCAAGTGAGTGAACAGGATGGGGACGGCTTGAGAGCAGCGAAAACACGTAAAAAATGTAACGAGAAGTTGCAAAACAACTTTAAAAGTTATCCCTGCCATGTTTGGAGTTTATCACGGCACATGTTAGTAACCTACAGGTAAGTTTGCTTCAAAATAACTCAAGCCGGGTCGTTTTTTTATACCCTCCTTAAAAGCAGGAGTTGAGAAATTTTAAAGGAAGCTAACGTTTTTCGCTAGCAGGCTGGTGTTTATCTCAACAGTCCTCCAACCTTCTCCTCCTCTTCCAGAGAAGCAGCAGCCTTGGGCAGTGCGTGTTTCCCCCTTGCGACAAGAGTAAGCAGCCAGTTTCGGAAGATGTCAGCGCCCAGTAACTCCCTCCAGCAGCCGAGGGTGAGGCGCAGCAATGCGGGCTCCCCGGGCTCGTTCACCCAGGGCGGCAGCAGCTGCAGCCGCTTGCACCCCATCCGCGCCACCGTGCCTTACCAGCTCCTGCGTGGGGGTCCGAGCAGCCCCACGCGGCCGCAAACCCTGCATGGAGGAGCAGCAACCAGCCGGCTCCCGGCTAGCAGTCCCCCCTCCAGTCCTCCGCTCACTTCAGGAAGTACAAAGCAAAGAGTGTCACCCGAAAATAAGGAGGCTTCATGTCCCCCAGACTCCCCAGGGTCAAAAGGTAAAACCAAAAGAAGGTTTTATATACTTAACTACACACATACATGATATATCGCCACGTGTGTGGTCGCCTGAGAGCTTGTCATTGTGCTTTCTGTTGTTACTGTTATGTAATTAAGAGTGGAAAGTGAGCATGTGTGTTAACATTTCAGGGCTGGATTTAGGAGCATGTGGGCCCCTGGGCTAGAGTCAGTCCTGGAGGCCTACGCACACACTTTCTTTCAGGAAGGCAGATTACACTACTGTTGATTATTAGGTACACATCGGTATTTGGGACTGGTTGCCATGCAGTGCAGTGGAAGATTTGCTCTACTGAAGATTGGAGGAAAATGTTCCCTTGGTGTAGAGTTCACTTTTTTAAAATTTAATTTGGTTGAGGGAGCCCATCGCCACTGTGTAAAGAGTCAAGACAGTGGGGAAAAACCAGAAAAGGTTTGGGGTGCCTAAACATAATGTAAAGAATAATATCACAATGAACCGCCATCTTTGTAGTCAAGCACAAAGCGGAAGGTATTACACAAAGATTTGTAGAGTGTTCAGAAATTGGAATCGAGTAATCAATGAGCTAGTTCTGAGCTTACAGCTAGTTTATTGTTGTCATAACAACTCCATAGCAACTGTCATGGAGGTTACGGATACCTACCAACATGGCTGTCAGCTACATACTTCCCGGAAATGTGCCGTCACATGAGAACTATGTACAATGTCTGCTTAAACCTTATTTTAGTGTCATAGTTTGGACGCCGTCCAGCAGAGGGCGTCGATGGTCATCCTTGGGCAAAGCCGGTGATACAGAAACAAAGATGGCAGCAATGCCAGAACTGCAAAGAGAAATAGTCCAAACGCAGTCCAGTGTGGGATGGAAAATGAACTTTTCGCAGTTCTGTTTTGAAATATAAACACTCGACAAACTCTTTAAGTTTCACCTGAGTCGCGTTCATTCAGCCAATCCAGCAAGTTATGAAAAAAACTCTTTTTGTTTAGGAGAGACGGTCGGCCATCTTCATACAAGAGAAAGCAGAAATTTTTAAGAATGTGGCTGCTTATTAATTAGTAATTAGTAAATTAATAAAATCAAACTTTGTATTAACTCATTAATTGATAACCTGCACGCCTAATCAAAATGTTACAACAAATATAACAAACTCTACAACTCCCACATCTAGCCTAGTAGCTAACACATTGACCAATGTCTTAGAAGTTTTTAAGACAAAAACATATTTTTCCACTCAAAGAAACCTTCTGATAATAATAATAATAACAATAATAATAGTATTGCATCACTTTTGTGATTATCTGTATGCTGAAAATAAGTTGCCGATTCTTAATATAAAGCTTGCTATTATTGTCTTCGAAAACATATATAGTAAAAGTCGGTGTTTACAAAGTGTTAACTCATTAAAAATGTAGATTTTGTGCACAAGACTTTGCTAATAATCATCCCTGGATGTAACATTTGGAAACATCATCTAAAAGCCTGGAAAAGGCATTTTTCCACGCACTGCTTGACATTCTTGATGTGGTTAGAAGAAGTTCTGTAAATCCATTTCTGAGAGGAAGAAGAGAAAGGACCTCGTGGCAGAGAGACATGCTGCCACTTGCAATCTGTCCAGTTCATTCCCTGCAGAAACGCAGCTCAGGAAATGTTACCTAATGACTGGTATCACTGGAAAGGGCAGAAACAGAACTCCCCAGTTTGTCCTTCAGGATATTAGAAAATCATGTGTTTGCAATTCTATTGTGTATCATTAATAGGATACAAATAGGGTTCCCACATGGTCTGGAATACGAGTTAGGGATTATTACCATAATTATAGTCTGGAAAAATGTGGGAAATTAGAATATACAAAGATATTTTTCTTTCCAGACTTTGTTCCTTTCGTTTATCTATTTGATTATCCGTTCTTCATGTGCCTGTCTAACGTTTTTCCTTCTCATAGTTGTTTTTGCAGATTTTGTACGAATGCTTAAAAAATGGAAAATCAATATTTTTCTTTTTTCCTTGCCTGTGAGAATATAAGAAATTCTTTCTGATATTAGTGTTACAAATAGGCCTGTCAAAATAAGCAGTAAGTCAATTAATTGCATAATAATTTAAAACAAGCTCTATAATTTCTATTTGCATAATATATAGTTTGAAAGTCTTCAGTTTGGTTTAGTGGTCTCAACTAGCCCTTTTGTTGAAGAACAATTTTGCTAACAGAAACTTCCTAATTCATTTTATTTGTTGTTTTGTTTATTTATTTTTGGATATTTGAAATGTTTTCCAGTTTCTGTGTTAAATGTTTATTATAAGTTTTGAGCATTTCTGTTCTGTTATGATTTTATTACCAATATATTACTTGAAAATGGTCTTAAAACAACATTATTGTTAGACATAGTGACTTCTGGGACAATTTATTGTTTCATTACAAACAACACCTTTTATAATTTTTGCAGTCTAGTTGTGTCACACTATCTAATTTATAAAGAATATATATACATTGAAACTATTACTCGATTACAGTTTTTGAGTACTTTCATTTTGTTGGTCTCGAAGCCATGGTTCATCTACTCTTTGCCTACCAAGATGGCGGTTCAGTGGCGTGGATCTCTTCCAGTTCAAACTTGTGGAAGCTATTATGGGTCGCATTGCAGGCAGAAAAAATGGATTTGGTTCACTTCTGCCTGATTTGTGAACCTCCATGTAGGACAAGCTACGTGGGATATCGTCTCTGATGCCTGGATAATTAGCTGTTAGCATGTTATGACAGCCATAAAATGTTAAAGTTACAGTCTTAAGTCAGAGGCATCTGGCCTTACCAACCACAATGACTATTTGAGAATACTTGGATATGAGTTATGACGGAGTTTATTTTCCCTTTGGGATACATAAAGTGTTTTTGAATCAAATTAAAGTCTTACCTTTAGCTGAAATGGTTCTCCACTTTTCTCAGTGCAGGTCACTGCACTGCTTGTGAAGTGCTTTGCATTCCTTGTTTCTTTGAACGGGATGACCTCCAGCCTTGATGGCCAGCTTGGCATGCAGCGCAGGAAGCAAAGTCCCTTCAATAACAACTCTGAAGTCACATTTGCCAGGCAGGATGAATATGAGCTAGCCATGTTCGGCTAGCGCTTGGTGTTGATTTCCTACTCCAGCTGCATGCCGCACATTCCTCAATCCTTCAAAAGAGATGACCTCTAACCCCAGCTGGTTGTTCATGTCGGTTTTGATGGAGGAGGCTAGGTTTTCCTAAATGAATGTGAACTCCAAACACTCAAAAGGCCAATCAGCACAGATTTTATGGCTATTTTTTGCACTGTGTCCAGAGGATTAGGATGGTCCTGCTTTCTAGATGCATCGACAGTTTCATGTTAACTTGTTGTGACCTTTAGCATGACGTCATTTCACCACACTGTTTACTGCTCACAGTCAAAATGTTGCTTCTGCTGGAACAGCTCAACTTAAACCTTTAAATCCACAGATATCCAATTCTGTTGAATTAAGCTATCGAAGTTAGTCTTTATTTCTGTTCTAATATTTTTATAAATGGTTTAATTTGTTCGTGTAAATGTTGTCTTTACCAAACAAAATGTTAGCTGGTTATACACAATATCATTTTCATATTGGGACTGTTAATAAGCAATAAATCAGTTTATTAAATAAAAACAAATTCAATAATTTCCATTAGCACAATTTAGCACTTTTCTCTTTCTACCAAAAACTGGATGATGAAATTCTTCAGTCTGGTGGTTTGGTCTCAATTTGCCATGTTACTGAAGGTCAGTTTTGTTTACAGAACAGTTACAGATTCATAATTCATTTTATTTGTTGTTTCTGTTTGTATATTTGTGTTGGATATTTAAAATGTCTTCCAGCTCCAGTGTTAAATGTTTGTTGGAGTTTAACGTTTATTGGTTCTTGCATCATTATGCCATTACCATCGTGTTACTTGGAAATGGTCTCAAAGCAACAGTGTTATCGTTTATCGCAATAACTGTTGGAGAAATTTATCATCCAGCAAAATTTGCTATTGTGACATTCCTATTATAATTAATGTTCAAACTTGCAGGATTTGTCTTCGAAGGAACTACTTTATCAGAAAATGCATCTCAAGGGGTCTGTGTCCTTTAAAAAGTTTGACCGTAAAATGTCCTTAAATTTGTTAAAGAAATGTAAGTTGGCCTTAAATATGTGAATCAGGTCTTAAATGTTGTTTACTTTCCTACATTCTGTGTAGCTTAATTTTCTTGCTGGATCTTTTCTGTCAGGTAAACGTTTGAGTCTCAGACGTTTTTATGCTGTTCTGCAACTTGAAGTGATTGTGGCTGCTGCTAATTAGCCTCTAATGCACCCTTGCTAGCTAGTTAACTAAATTTCTTGCTTATAACAATATCATGTAAAA
This sequence comes from Poeciliopsis paucimaculata, assembly GCA_903067055.1. Classification (NCBI taxonomy): domain Eukaryota; kingdom Metazoa; phylum Chordata; class Actinopteri; order Cyprinodontiformes; family Poeciliidae; genus Poeciliopsis; species Poeciliopsis paucimaculata. The sequence goes on from CAEGAD010026393.1 coordinate 39,879, forward strand.
TTTATTGCCAGTTGATGGTACAACGTTCATCTGTTGCCAACAAAGTTGATGGCAATCTGTAATTTCCCTTCTTGTAGGAATGAGGAAAATCCTTTTGATTTTGTGGAATGAAATGGATTATTGAAATATGTGCTTCAAACAACGGAGTGGCAATGTTTTTACTTTTGTTATGTTTTTTATACATAACGAAGCCAACTGGCATTGTCTGTGAAAGAAACAATGAAAACATGAAGAAAAATAAGTTAAGAAAAAAAAAAAAGGGAATTTTTTAGTGCTAGTTTGAGTGAGAAACTAGCACTAAATGTTTCTGACTGCATGTCAGTTATTTTAACTGACATGCAGTCAGTTAAAATAAACTGACTGCATGTCAGTTTATTTTAAGAATTATGGAGATAAATGGTCATGAAAACACTGAAAGTTTTACTTGCACTGTATATGTTGTTTAAAAACTTTGTATTACCTATTGCACCATTTTGTAAGTGGAAATTTTGGGTACAAAATGAGAAAAATGACCAGCAACCAACTGGTAACATCCAAGTTCTGAGCCAAAAAGCTTCAGCCTGATGTTAGCATATGCTACATCATTTCTTGGTATAAAAAGTTTGAAAAGCACTGACGTGGAATAATAAATATGATCAAACTTTGCTGTCATAATGAATTCTGGGAAATGCCCGGGGTTATGTTTGTAACCCCAGGTGCAGCGAGGATCTAAATGCTGACGGATTTTTGTTTTGCGATCCTCAGATCGAGCGAAGTTCTGGGAATTTTGTTTTCAGTTGTTGTCAGGATGAACCCTTGTGAAAACCCACAGGAAACTGCTGACCGCATGTTTGTTTTTATATTTTCTTCTGCCTCTCAGTTAATAAAGCCAAACATCTAAAACCCTGGAAATGTCTTGTTCACGTTAAAATCCAACATGAAACCTTTCCTTCAATGCCACTTTCTTACTACTGAAATCAGCAGATGGACTTCTTTGATGTCTCGACTTCTTTCACTGTTTCTTTTTTTCTCTCATAAGGAGATTATTGTAGTCTGGTGAATGGGAAGGAGGGAGCTTGTGGGGGAATGGAAAATAACCACAATCCCAGTTCAGGGAGCGATGGCTTCGCTTATATCAATATTGATGGAAATTTAGCCTGCTTCCCTTGTCTGCAATGCTTCAGGGAATTTTACTGTAGCCCAGTAAGCTTACTTAGGCAATACCTTTGGGTGGGTAGCCTTGTGTGTTTTATGAACAAAGAACAACAATGACTGGCTGTGCAGCTCCACGAGGGAAGGGGCGCCTCATGTCGATGGTTTAGTCTGTGTGTGCTTTGTGTATGTGTGAAAGGCCTTTGCCTTGGCTCCTCTGGCAAGAAGTAAAACAAATGCGCACATCTCCCACCTATGATTCTGTCCTTCAGCATTTGACGTCAAAACGAAGCAGCTTAATTGCAGTAATTACACACCTGAATGGTTTCATTTAGGCCAGCGAACACGTTTCACTGCAGCCTCAGATAGTCTAGTGGTTATTTTGGATTTGCATGTTTTGTTGTGTCCTGTTTGGTCTTCCATTGCGTGTCTCTGCAGGATTGTTGTGTGGATGCAGGCAGTTTTGATGTGTGGTGGCTTATGAGCTCTTTATGTGGGTGGTGTGTGTTTAACTGCTCCAGGTCACAGCAGATTGCTCCCATAACACCAGATACTCTTGCTCACCCTTTGGAAGGACTTTCTTTCTTTCTTTCCTTCTTTCTTTCTTTCTTTCTTTCTTTCTTTCTTTCTTTCTCTCTTTCTCTCTCTCTCTCTTTCTCTCTTTCTTTCTTTGTTTTTTCAACCGATATGGGGAAATTTTTGCTAAACATGGATTTATTTGTGGTTTCAAATTCACATGCCAGGGAAAGAGTAAATGTCAGTTGATAAACGTTTTGTTATCAAGGCTAAAATGGCCGCGTACATAAGCAGAAGGAGGAAGGCGGAGGAAGAGCTGAATATTCATGTGGTCTCTTTATTTGTTAACCTGGTGAAGTCTAGGCTATTGCTTGAATTTAATTTTTACACATCAGTTTCAGATTTAGATACTTTTTGTCACATGTGGAGTTATGGGGAAGTAATTTGTAGTGTGGTAGGAGGCGAACTCATTTTTGGAAGGGTGTTAATGTATTTTATTTTGTGGTGAATTTTCTGATACTATGTCGATTATTTATTGAAAATAAATGAATTGTTAAAATTTCTCACACGCACTCATGTGGTTGAACGACATCTTTGAGGGTCAAACTCCTAAATTCAAACACGAAGAACTGAAGTAACATCACTCACACAGGAACCAACTGAGAACTTGGTTTGCTTTGGTTTTTTTGGTTTTGCGTTTAGATGGTGTGTTAAAGCAAACGTTTCCTGTCCTGCTTCACAGCGGAAAGATCCAAACTGCAGGTGCGGAGCTCCAGTGCCATTCGGAGAGCGTCTTCCTTGGACGCCATCACAGGACCTTACCTCACCGGCCAGTGGCCTCGGGACTCTGGCCACGCGCCGTACCCTTCCTGTATGAAAGACAAAGCCACGCAGGTACATACCACTCAAACCACAACAGAGTCCAGCTCAAACCAGCTGTTCACTGGAAGTATCACACGCCTTTCACCTGGCATGAACAAAGTTATTTAGATAATAGAAGGATTTTTATAACTTTCTACATTTTCATACAATTCCTTCACTGCAAAAACACAAAATCTTACCAAATATTTTTCTTTCCGTTTCTAGTGTAAATATCTTAACACATTTGAAATAAGACAAACTAAATTAAAAGCAAATTTTCAGGACAATATAGAGTCTTGTTTTAGGTAAATAATTCCTCAATATTGATGAGAAAGTTCTAGTTTCCCTGGCAGATAAATTAACTTACAACATGGGAAAAATGCCCTTTTATAAGCGAAATAATTTGGTAATTTGGTAAGACTTTGAGTTTTTGTAGTGTTTGCATTTTGTACATCTTCTTTTTAAACCATATGACTTGGGTCAAACATTTTGAGCAGGGCTGAAATGATTAATTGGATTAATCATGATGAATCGATTACCGAAATAATTGTCATCTAATTTAGTTATTGATTAAACTGGATTACACAGACTAAAAAAAGCAAATTGGCCAAAAACTGTTTAATTTTCCTATGTATAAAGGAATTGAATAATTTATATTAATATTATTATTTTCAGAAATTATGTATTTCTAATTTTGTATTAAAAGTTTTAAATCAAATTTTATTTGATTGTAGCCCTTTTACATCATTCCAATCGAGTTTATTACATAATTTTCTTATTAGTTGCGTTCATCTGTTTTTAAACTGTACGACTCGGGTCAAACATTTTGGGCCTTCCACAAGATTCTTCCAACTGTTTGCCGGAAATCTGTCCAATTCCTCCTGGAATAAGTTGTGCAAACAAGTCAGGTTTCCGTTTCTGACTACAGAGATCACAGCTTTATTAGTCCTGCGACTGTTTTTGTCTGAACGTCGCCTTGTAATTTAGTTGTTTGCTTTGGGTCATTGTCCATTTGAAAGGCCCATTTGTGCACAAACTTTAGCTGTTTCAATATTTTCAAATGATGTTCGTTCCTCCTGATCTCATTTATTTCGTGAAGTGCAGCAGTTCTTCTGGCAACACAAAACATCACAGTCATACTTGTAAAATCAGCTTAACGACCTTCTTCCTTTTCCTCCAATTGTGGCAGCAATAGTCATTATGGCCACTTGTATTTTAGCTTCTTCTTACCAAATCTCTGGAAAGTAAGGATCTTTGAGTGCTTTGTAAATTGTAATTTAACTTTTATGCTGGTTTTGAAGTGATGTCCTCTTCTTGGCTGAGTGGCCTTTCAGCCCAAAGGGCTTCAGGTTTCATTTCACTCCCTTTCCATCTTTAGCCAGGATCTTCATGAAGTCCAGCCTTATTCCTGAACAGTCTGAATATTACCTTTTATTTTTTTACTTGTAATTATTTGAAGAAATGAAACTGGCATCTGGAAGTACTTTTTTTCTTATTGATTTAAGATGGTCTTCTCATTCTGTTCAACAAAATTAGGGGAATCAAAAATATTGATGTTTTATTCTGTTCCAAATAGAAATTAAATGCCTTAACTTGCATCTTCAAAGAGTCGTACTGGGTCCAGTTTTATGGACATCTTTACATCTCTGGCTGTATGGTTAGAAAGTCTTGGCAGAGAGATGTTGGAGTAGGGGATAAGAGCTCATCATCATTACGATTGATGGAAGAGGTAGTTTGAACGTCCTCCTCCTCTTTGCCCTTTGTCCTGCCCTCCTCTGGGATTTGGGGTCAAAGTTCAGGTATTACTTAAGCTTTTAAGATGCTCACTAATTAGCTGCTCGCAATTATAAAAAACAAAACAAAGTGATCACCTGTCCGACTACCTAAAGCGTCCTAAACCAGGCGGAATAACGGTCCAAAAAGTTTGGATGCAGTTTGTTAAGGATGAAACAAAAGTATTTTTTTCTAAATTATTGGCCGACAACCAAAGAAATTTAAAAATGTATTGATCTGCCAGAATTGATTAGTCTTTTTTTATGGTGTTTGTTGCCATTGACCCTCCATATTTATGCATCGGTTTACATTTAGCGTGATTTCACTGTTGGTTGGCAGCCCACGCATGATTATCCAGTCTCAGAAAGAGCTTAATTTCTGAAGGACCGGGGCTCGTTGTGGGCTTGTGTTATGAAAGAATATTGAATATGTATGATTTGCAAGAGGGCAGCTCTCCCTATTGCTACCAGAAGCCTTTTATGTGACTGAATGAAGACCGCCAAGCCTAATTTACATGGGCTTCGTCCCTTTACCCCTCATTTGCCTTGCGTTTCTTTGTTTGTACTCTGAGGAAGTGGTGGGGGGGCTGGTGAGACTTCTCGAAGTGGCTATGTGCAAAGTAAACACATCTAATTACAGGGTTCCTGTCTGGATCTGGAAAGTATGGAAAATCAGTTTGACAATTATCAAAGAGAGGATAAAAATGCAGAGAAACATCTCGGCATGCCGTTATCTGGTAGTCTTCATGCCTTTTTGGCTCATAGTGATGTTGAGCCTGTCCTGAGCTCATAATAGTCTGACTCACTCAGAGCTGTGAATGATGGAAAACATTTTGATGGTAGTAAAAAATCATAATGTGAAAAAACACGACGCACTTCACAGTCCCATAACGACTTGGTGTTTGTACCCACTTAAGGAATAGTCATAGACCACTTCCTGTTTGCAAGTTCTGCCTGAGCCCATCTCTTTTTTTTATAAGACGACAGCAGAAAGCAGCAGACAAAAGGTCCCTGCTCTCTTTTGTTTTGCATTGCGCCAGTTCAAGACGGCCTCTCCTTTGAGCTGTAATGCAGCGCTGCATGGAGGTGAAGTTGTTTGCACCTGTCCCCCAGGCGAGGCGAGGAGAATTCCCACTGCTTACCACCTGGCCCTCATGGCTGCCTGCCTTTTGTGTGGGAGTTGAGGAGCAGAGGGTCCATACATATGCTAATTGCGCTTCCAGGATATGTCTGCAAACCCTAGACCCTGCGGTTACAGAGCACAGAGAATCCGTATGAAGATTAAAGCTCTGGCACACCAATTCACACACAAGAAAAGCAGGCTGATCAAACAGTTTGTGTAGCCTGACATTTTACATTATTAGTTATATGTGAGCACAAACCACAGATCGCCAGGAGCTGCAGGAGATGTATGCAAGTCTTTGTCAAAAAAAACACAATATCGCAATTGCAGTGATCCATTAAAGAAGGGTGAATCCACACCAGTTGTGTTTAGTCCGCTTTAATCGAACCCCAGTCCACTTGTCTGGAAAGTCCTGTTGGTTTGTGTGAATGATTAAAAGGGTTGAGATTAAGGCTGTTGTAAACAATTATTTTAGTAATCTAGTATTCTGTTGATCATTCTGATGCGTAATCAAATGAAATCTTGGTAAATTCTACCATAACAGCAGTATTACTACTGGATACTTTCATATTTGAGCATCCCTAACAATAACTTTTCTGTGGTTTAGAAAATGAACCTGTAACAATAATAGCTCACTTTCTAAGTTAACCTGAAGAAAATTAATATAAAAATCTGAAATTATGTCCAATTTAATCATAAAGAGGTCGGGTCACAAAGACTGTACTCCAGCTTTTCGTTTATGCATTCATCTTCAGTCAACTTAACAGATAAACCCTCACCTTGTCCAGCCATTTATAGCTCGTGTCCATGTTAGCCACAGGAGTTGACACCTTCGTTCATCACACACAGAAAAACGTCTTCCATTTGTACCCCCACGATGCGCTCTGTCACTTATTTGTTGAGACTGGGATGATATGAAATGTATTTTCTCATTCGTCCGTAAAGCTACACTTACATTAAGCATCAACAACAGAGGAGCAGCCCGTCATGTTCAATTTATTCCGCTCACCTGTATAAATGCACCCGCTGCGCTCTTCACCGTCGTTCGCTCTGAACACCGGCCACCAGGCAGCTCAAACAGTGGTTCCAGACCGATCCAAAAGCAGGAAGCGGACCACATTGTAGGGCATTCTGGGTAAATGCAACCAAAACAAAAGCTTGAGTCAAGGCCTGGCGTGAAAATTGGCTCATGGTCTTTTCTCAAAGATGAGAGAAATCCTACAACTGGATATTTAAAATGTCTTCAAGTTCCTGTGTTAAATGTTCATCAGAATTCAAAGTTTATAGATTTTTGAGATTGTTTTATTATGCAATTATTACCATAGCATTACTTCAAAACGGTGTCAAAACAACAATGTTATCATTTATTGCAATAATTACTGGGATAATTTTTCGTCCAGCAAAATTTGTTATCGTGACAGACCTTATAACAAATGCTTGATGTCAATTGTTGCTGCCAAGGTTGACACAAACGATTATTCGGCTTAAAAGAATCATGACCTTTTTTTTTTAAAGCTCTCTGCATTTAGGATTAAATTTGGTTTAGTAATGTAAACCAAATGATTACAGTGGAATATGCCTTAAAATCACCAATAATTTATGCACATAATCCTGTGAATACCTGAAATCTAATTTCTGAATGTGTGTTTTAATTAATTTAAGGTCAAAATGTTTGTTTATTTTGGAATACTAATTGTAGCGCAATTGGTAATGAATCTAAAATCCTAGTTTTGGATATGATGGTAGTTTTCTCTCAAAAACTGATGCATCTTTTACACCAATGCGCAAAACTACAGGTAATTTACTACTTTCTAGAAAGAAAAGGGACTTCAAAACGTTCAGATAAATAATTTAGTGGCTAAACCAACACGTCACGCTTTCCCCAACCCTTTAAAAAAAACTCCCACCAAATGATAGCAGCAGGACTCTGCATGCATGTCTCGGTGAGCAATCTAAACAAAACATCCCAAATTCCACTGTGATTCAGTTGAAGCCCAGTCATTATTTCCTGCTTTGGAGCTGAGCTGGATTCTTGAGGATGTTGTCGGCATGTAGCCCTTTGGGTGGGAATCACAATAGGAAGCGAGCTGCAGACTATGAGTTCTATCTGTGCAGCATTGCATTATCAGGCACAACACCTGGCACGCTTCCCTGTTCAAAAGGCACACAAGCTAAGGCTGCAGCTTCAACAGAGCATGTTCTTATTATTCTCAGGTGAATAAAAGTGGCGGTCTGTGATAATTTGTTGTTGGGAGTGGAAATGTAGTCAATAGAAAATTATCGTAACATTTTATTTTTGTAATTTAAACTAAGACGGGGGTTTAAAAAGAACCTATTTTGCAATATTCATATTTTGCAGTTTTTTATTCTTCTACATGAAAAAGCCCAAACTCAAAAAGTTAATGTTTTATGGTGTCATTGTCACAGTTGACTAGCACTGTGCCGTTACCTAGCAACCACAGCCAAGCTCCAGCACGTTTGGTCAGCTGGTTTTACCGCTGTATGCGCTGTACAATGGCTGCTGGAAAAGAGAAGGGATTTATTGTTGACTTACTATCCAGAAACCACTTGCTGCATTATTGTTGGTTGTGCAGGAGGCTCTACTTTTGCTTTTCAGAGAAGTACGGTTATGTAATTGCACGTCAGTTTGCAGCCATTTTTACGTGTGAGTGTAAACGTTGAGTTGAGGGTGCGGCCAACAGCAGATCATTTGGATTTAAAGGACAAGAGGTCCGAAACTGTGATTTTAGTGTCACAATGAAGCACTATAAAATCACACTATCTAAGAAAGATTTTAGATAATGCAATGAACATGTTGTATAGCCGATAGATTTGTCCTATCCTGTTCAAGCATATTGAATTGGGATTAACCATGCTTTAATGGTGCCTTAATCTCTATTAAGGCACCATTAAATGGTGCCTTACCACATGTGCCTGCTTGACTTCTTTTAAAACAAAATCTGTAATAAATTTAAATAAAAATGCAAACAATGGAACCAAAAACCTCAAGATTCTCACTTTACTGGCGTCTTGTTAAAAAAGTTTAAACTTTTCTTCTTGCTTGAAGTTTACTGTCAAAAATATAAACATACTCAAAGTGTTTTACATGGAAATAGAGGAACAGAGATAAATGACTAAAATAAACACAATAAACTATTAAAACAACAATAGAGAGCTTGTAAGGATACCATAAATTTAATACAATGAAACACATTAAGCAATGCAGCAGCGTTCTGCCTCTAAAGCTGCAGTAAACCATAATGTTCTCAGTTCTGGTTTAAGACACCAATAGTTTTTGCACATGTCAGGTTTTCTCACTGATTTCTTTTTTCCTGGTGTCGGTCAGGGCTCAGACAGGAATTTGGATAAGTTGCAGCTACCTGATTGGTTTTTCCAGCGACTGCTTTATAGACCATCACAATTATCTAACCTACATGTGAGCTTTTTGACCAGGCGTTGGTAGGAAACTCTTTACTCTAGCAAGGTTGCAAGATGACTGATTTAGTATTAAACGTCTTGTGGTTGGTAAAACCGGGTCAGTTTTTTATTATTTCTTATTTTTGCTCAAACAGATTCAGTCATCTGTATTTTGGACTCTATTGGGCTCTGGAGAGAGAGTTAGGAAGTTGTATGTCATCTGCCAAGGTGATGCTGTTGATGTAGTAAATCTGTGTCCAAAATGTGGCCTGGGGGCCATTTGAGGCCCTTGGATTAATTTTCTGTGGCCCCAGACCTTAATTCAAGAATGGCACAAATTTGGCCATTCAACACTTTTTGTACGTTTTTTTTTAGGATGAGATTTCTGTGGCAAGTTTATATCTTGTGAAACTGAAAGTGTACGTACAAGATAGTATTTTTATATTAAGTTGTGCCACTAATATCCAGAAAGTTTTTACTCAAAAACATAAATATTTTCTCATCTCTTATGTTAGCACTCGTTAGCACTTTGTCCTTTCACATCAAAGCTGATCAAATGCTTTCATAGGAAACTTTTGGTGAAACCTCACGCAGCTGCGCTTTATGTGTGCAGGAAATCCAAAAAGCTTGAAATACAGGCAACGTTGTGGTGCGCCATCCGTTGTCTGCATTAAATATTACGACCAACGCATTTTCTCAAATCAGATAAACGGTAGGATGATAAAATGTTAAATAAAACATCTTTGCTTTGTGCCGTGTCTCAAAACCTTTCTTTATAACGACCCGCTGAGGCGGATCAGACACGTGATACTGGTGGGTCAACTTCATTCTCAGATGGGACATTTCTGTTGATTGTAAAGCGTCGTAAATGTGTAAATCACGGAATAAAAATCTTAGATTTTGCTAATTCTGGCAGGAGAAATGAGCCGTAGTTATAGTAAGCGGAGGCCTAAAAACAAATTCTATCAAATGGGACAAACTGCGAATAAAAGATGCACAAATAAATAATTTTGATGTTATTAGTTGACCTGAAACATAAGGTTTTTAGTCTGATTTAATATCAAAAGGAGGGAAATGCAGACTGTAAATCTAGACAGATGCTTCAGATCTTTAGCTTTCAGAGTTGTTTAAATCATTAAGACACATTTATGCCTTGTGTTAAAGCTGTATTTCTGATGCAGTTCACCAGTGAAACTTTATTTTTTCCTCAGCAGCGAACTGTGTGAAGCCACTGTGCCTTTTCTAGCCATTTGCATGGGGTAAGAACAGATTCGGCTGCAGCTTCCAGTTCCTGAATGTTTGGCAGAAACTTCAAACTGCACAAGTCATTCCAGAGGCCATGGACGAAATGTTAATGCTAAAGGCTAGTTACACATCTGCCATCCAGCGCGGCCAAGCACAGAGGTCCCTTTTTACGAGAGCACAAGCATCCATTTAATAAGTGTCCTTTCCTGGGGGGAACCATGGCCAGCGTGCCGGCTCACACAACTCCATGGGTGTTCGTCATTATTCACAGGGCGATATTCCATATCACCCTGCGCTGTTCAGAGAAAGAAGATTTTGTTTGCGCGGAGTCGGGCGTAAGGCAGGGCGAAGGCGGTGACATTTACGATGTGTTGCGCCGCTGTGCTCGTGTTGTCGGAGCGGACCCGGCGCTGATAGACACAATCAGGGGGAAGTATGTGGTTTCTGCAGGCCTATGAAAGATTCGCTCCCTGCTTCTGGTTTTGCATTAATTTACATAATTTAACCGTTGCCTATTTCTTTGAGCAGAGGTCGAAAAGGCGAGTTCATCGAGACAGAACTGTCTCTATGCTCTCTAGGAGGAATAATCCCTTTTATCAGCTGATTTTTTTGTAATCATCTACAAACATCTCAAAGTTTATTGCTTGGCTCATTCAGCTTTGATAAGCCTGCAGTTGTAACTAGGCAGTATTGTTGGATAATTTCTGGATTTGTTTTGCTGAAGGTGAAAGAACAGAAAGACGGAAACTTTATGTCACCTTAACGAACAGAGATGTCTTCATGGCAAGTAAGCGCGAATGCTCTTTGATTCTTAAATGTGTTTGGATTTTGTTTGGAGTGTTTTTCTCGTCAGAAGACAAATATGTGAGCTCAGTGTCTTGCAACACAGTTTGGAGCAACTCTGCTTCGCAATAGGAAAAAAAGGAAAAAGTTTGTGTTGTTTAGAAGATTTTTTCCTCAGGGATGGTATCCCATGACTGCTGTACTTATTTTCACTGATTTCAGGTATGCAGCTTTATTTTGAAACACACACCACTTGCTAAGTGCTTTCAGATGGGGGTTTTCTGAACATTTTAGACTCTTTGAGTTTAGTTTTTGTTGAAATGGAGTTTCTGTTGGAGGCCTTTAATCAGGGGAGTACAAAGGGCGGCGCACGGGCCATTTGGAGGCCTCCGAATGGTTTTCAAAATGAACCACATTTGGTGGTTCGTGCAGATGAAACTTTTTAAAATATTTTGGGTAAGATTATTTATGATTATGGTAAATTAAACGGTGTTAAAATGCGAAACTTTAGGTGCAAAGCAGAAGTATTCATCTGTTATTAATCATATTTTTCCTTGCCTTTTTATTTTTATAGTAAGTAGAACCACAAATATTCAAACTTTTACTTAAATGGAGACTTATGAACAGAACAGAATCCAGAGCTTCTTGTTTTTGCTGAAAAGTGAACAAAATTATTATTTTCTATACCGAAACTATACACTTATAATGCAGATTTTTCAGCAAAAATCCAACAGCTTTCATTAAAATATTGCATATTTCTGTTATTGTTGAATAGATGTAAAAAAACAACAACAATGCAATTATGTTTAAATTTAAGGTGTTTAGAGTTAGTTGGCTTATTAGGGTGTGACGCCAGGAGTTTCCAATTCTAATTTTTCGAAACACAGAATTTTGGGTTTTTATTATCTACAAATTGTAATTATAAAAATTATGAGTCACAAAAGCTTGATCGCTCTATGTGTGATGATTCTATATAACATACGAGTTCCACTTTCTAGGATGACTGGTAAAAAATATTGCACTTTTTCGCAATATTAAAAGTTTTTTGTGGTGTTCTGGTAGATTTCAAACAGGTCTAGCTGTAAACATTTGTTCTTTGGGTTCATGAGTATTTGAATTTTGCATTTCATGTACAGGCAGTTAAATCAGATGTGAGCAAGTCTTTTTGTTTTCTTTCACCCAGATGCAGAAACATGCACTCCACCCATTTTGAATTGCACAAACAAGCATTCAAATCTGTCAGCCTGTTCTGCAGAAAAGGTGCAACTTTGTGGGAACAACAAATGTACAAGAAGTTTCTGTAAGATTTTAGTAACACGAGCTGTTCGCACATCCTTTTAAAAAGAATCCAAAACTTATTTAAGGCCTTAAAATGTATTTAATTCATTTAAGAGAATGCAAGCCGGTCTTAAATACGTTAATCACGGTTCTTAAAATTTGTTTGGCTGGATTATTGCAATTATTTTTAATTATTCTTGTAGGATTTTTCTGCAAGGTAAAAGTTGCAGAGGCGGTGTGTAACTATCAAGCTAATACATGCTTGCTAGCTAGCTACTTAGCTATTTTTTTGCATTTATCTCAAGTAATTTATTGCAAATGTATCATCAACTAAGTGGATGTTTGTTTTTGCCACTGAGTCACTTACATTTTATATTTATAGTGTTGTCAGCCTAAATTTTGTTCAAGCTGTCATTAAAAAAGTTCTTAAAAAGTCTTAATTTTGACTTGATTCCATGTAATGTTCTTTGTTTTGTTTGTTTTTCTCAGACTCCAGGTCTCTGGATTGATGAAGCTGCTGAACTGGGAAGTCCTCACCAGCGATCAGCGTCGTGGGGAAGCGCAGATCATCTGAAAGAGGTACTTTCTTCTTCTTTAACCCCCCAGACGATCCGGTCACTGCTGCTGCTCACAGCTAACGCGTCATTATATCCACACAGCTGGGTAAAGAAAATGTTTCTGTCATTCTTGAGGTTCTTCATTTACTTAAAGTGTGTTTTTATTTGTCAGAGTCTGAGGTCAGCCTAAATATTACCCTCCTTAAAGTTGGTTTCCACTCTTGTCTATCTGCTGGCCTTGGCAGCCCATCCAGCCCACCACATGGACTCCATGCCTCCAGACCATAAGCTAAATTTATCCTCCTCTGTTCTCCACACGGCTGCACTGTGTGAATCTCATCATGTCTGTTGTTTTTCAGACAGCACAGAGGATCCACACTGAAGGAGGGCAGAGTATACAGCTGCGTTTTTCTCGTTTTAAAATCAGCAGATCTTTTTTTTCTTTCTAGAGAGCTCCACCTTTGCTCCACACTGCGAAAATATAAACTCTTACCAAATATGTTTGGTCTAATTCTCAGTACACTTGGAAGACAAAACTTACAAATAACTTTTCAGAATATTGATCAGTTTAAGTGAATAATTCCTGAAAAAGTACCAGTTCACTGGTAGATTATTTCACTTATAACAAAAACATGTTTCCTATTTTTTATCAGTGAAATAATCTGCTAGTGGATCTAGAACTTTTTTGGTAAAAATAAGGAATAATTTACTTAAAACAAGCTCCCATATTTATCTGTGTACTAAAAATTAGATCAAAAATATTTGGCAAGATTTTGTATTTTTTGCAGTGCATAGTCAAAAGCATACCCTGATCTCTAACCTTACACTGCAAAAACACAAAATCTCACCAAATGGTTTTTATCTAATTTCTTAGTACACTTCAAAAAAGACAAAACTAACTTACAAATAACTTTTCAGCCGGTCACTGCTTGGTTTAAGTAAATTATTCCTTTAATATTTATGCAAAAAATATTAGTTCCACTTGCAGATTATTTCACTTCTAACATGGAAAAAATGTCTTGTTATAAGTAAATTAAATTGCCAGTGGAATTAGTGTTTTTAAAATAAAAAATAAGGAATAATTTACTTAAACCAAGCTCATATATTTTGTTGAAAAGTTTCTAGTCAGTTAGCTTTGTTTTATTTCAACTGCACTAAGAAACTAGACAGAAAATACTTGATGAGACTTTGTGTTTTTGCGCCAGTTTAGCTGTAATTAAGCAAACTGTCAGTGCAACACAGCAGGTATAAAACAAGTTATGAAACCTTTTATGAAATGCATCTGCAGCAGCGTCTGGCCTCATGCTACTTATTTCATAAATCACCTTTAAGCACACCTCTAACTTTATAACTTGACCTGCCTGGAAAATGTTGTGTTCACTGTTCTGCAGAACAACTTGGCCTAGAAATCAATAGCTCAGCACAGCTAAGATTTCACCCGGGCTGCCTGGACTTGTCATTATCGACTGCTGCCACTAAGCAAGCGCAGGGAGCAGGATTCCTGCTCTCTAACCTTTGCAATTTAACGAGTGGGAGGACGTCTCTTTGTTGACAGTGTTGCCTGGAGTACAAGATCTGCGCTGAAGAACCACACCTTTGTCTGCACAGCACAACTGTGTCTGTTAGTCTTACAAAGGGTATCCTGTTTTTTTTTTGCTGTTGCTCGGCCAGATGTAGCAACACCCACTGACCCAACTCATTTCATCAGCAGACTGAGTCTGAAAGCGTTGCAGCAACATTCAACTAGGCCTGTTGCAATAAGCAATAAATCACATGATACATTTAAACAATGATTTATTATCTTTCTCTTTTCTCTTTTTCTACCAAAAACTGGACAATAAAAGTCCTCAACTATATCTTTCTTAAAAACAATTTTGTTAACTGAGACTTCATAATTAATTTTATTTGTTGTTTCTGTTGTTTTGTTTGTTTATTTTGGATATTTAAAATGTCTTGCAGTTCCAGCTTTAAATGTTCATTAGAATCTAAAGTTTATTGATCTTTAAGTTTGTGTTTTTGCATTATTATGCCATTATAACCATTATATTACTTGGAAATTGTTTCAAAACAACAATATTACTGTTTATCGCATGAATTTCTAGAAAAATTTATCGTTCAGAAAATCTAGATGTTGTGGCAGGGCAGCGTTTAAGTCGAGTTTGTTTTAGTAAATCTTTTCAGAAGAATGCAAAAGTACTCGTCGCATTTTATTAAATATTATATTGACGATTAATCAAACAAAACATTTTCATTTAACCAGTTAAGCCTGATGGACCATTAAACCACAAAAAGATGCAAATAATTAAATAATTTTTTGAATAAGAAAACAAAGATTTTATTGAACATTAACGGAAAAGCAGCTACAGTAAAGAAATACTTTAACTGTTGCAAAATAAATTCCTAACTGATCCTAAATATTTGGATGCGTGTGACGAGATGCGCATCAATCTATCGGCGCTGATTTTCTTAATTTTGGGAGATCGGATGATACTTGCATGCAAAGGTCGACAAACCAACCACTGTCCTCTTCTGCAGGCTGGTCTAACAGACCGGCTCATGTCTGCATGTTTTCAGTGAACAACAGTCACCCCACTGCTGCCAACTCAACAACTTTCTTATACATTTAGCAACATTTCAGACAAAAATCAGAGTCGGCAGGTCAGGCTTGTTAAAGATCAGTAATCGGTCCGAAAACAGCGATCGCTGTGAAGTTTATCACAGTGTTTCATGTTGGTTTACTGGCTCTGTCTGTTTCACTTACAGCAGATCGCTAAGCTGCGCCTGCAGCTGCAGCGCAGCAAACAGGTGACCAGGCAGAGCAAAGACAGGGAGCAGAGCTCACTGCAGCTGCCGCAGCAGCACAGCGCCGCGTGCCAATCACAGGTAGGCTTCTCATGTCACGCTCGCCGACACGCTCCGTTTGGGTGAAAACGTTATCATTAACTCAACTTCGTGATGCAAGATTTTACACGGGTACGATAAGGGAGCTTTGCAGTTTGGAGGAAAACATCCAAACGAAACGGACGGTTACCAAACTATAACACAGCTGCTGGAGATTAGAAAACTGTGTAAACAATTCAGTGTAGCTACATTTTATACCTTTAAATTTATACTTATTTAAGCTTTCATAAAGCCGACAGCATCTATATTTAGTGGTATGCTGTTTAGATTTGTGTGTTAATTGAGCATCATGATTTATTATGTGTTTAACATGCAGGGTGCGTTAACTTTTCCTGAACAGGAGAAGTTGATCTTTGAGGTCAAACGGAGGCGGAGGAGAGGGAATGTGTCTGGGCATGTCTTCCTCTGAGCTGCAGCTCATTCATAAACAGAGAGCCAGGAACAGAGATGCTGAGCTGCTGCACACACGCAGCATTGAAACCGATGCTTCTCACCACAACTCTGTTCTTTTTAACTGAAAACGCCTCTCTGCAAAAAATAACTTCTGGTTTAATTTCTAGTGCAAATATCTTGAAACAAAACTAACTTACAAGTAACTTTTCAGCAAGAGATAGGAGGTTTATTTGAGTAAATAATTCCTTAATATTAATTAAAAAGTACTACAGATTATTTCACTTATAACAAGACATTTTTTCCAATTTTCTAAATGAAATAGCCCGCCAGTGAAACTTTATTTTTTTATTAATATTAAGAAATTATTTACTTAAAACAGGCTCCTCCTCTACTTGTAAGTTTGTTTTGTCTCATTTGGATTAGAAACTTTGGTAGGATTTTGTGTTTTGCAGTGTTGTGGTTGCATCGGATTTTAACCCTCATGTCTTTCTAGTGCAAGTATTTGAGTACACGTAAAAAAAAGACTTAATAGTAACTTTTGAGCTAAATATTAGTGCTTGGTTTAACTCAGTAATTCCTTTAAAATTTATCTAAAAAGTACTATTTCCACTGGTACATTATTTTTGTTTCTAACAATATTTTTCCATGTTGTAAGTTAAATAATCTGCCAGTGGAACTAATACTTTTTTATCAATATTAAATAAATTATCGCAGTATTGTGCTGAGAAATTACTTTTGTCTTATTTAAAGATGTCTAAATCATTAATCCACCTTCAAAAAGTGTTGTGTTTCTTTGCAGTACAAGGGAACTTCTTCAACTTTAACGTCAAACCCGATGCCTAAGTCGCTGATATGCAGAGTGCCGAGCAGCGTGGAGGGAATCAACCATGAGCTGGAAAACGTTTTCATACGAAACGACTGGGAGCACGGCCTGCAGGTACAGCATCTGACCTCAATGAAGTCCTGTGAAGTTTATTATCTGACTAATTTAGTTGTTGTGATTCAGGCCTTAACTAGGAATTCTCACAATTTATATCCTACAAGATAAAAATACTGCAAATGGCATTTTGAGACCAATTTTAGGACCTGAATCATGAGGGGGAAACTCTTAAAGTTGTGATTCAAGGGGCGTGCTGTGGTGGCGCAGGGGGCTAGTACGCCCCACCTTTGGAGGCCTCAGTCCTCGACGCGGATGTCGCGGGTTCGACCGTTGCCGCATGTCTTCCCCCCTCTCCTCGCCCTCCTTCCTGTCTGCCTACTGTCAAAAATACAAGCCACGAGCGCCGCAAAAACTCTTCAGAGAAAAAAAAAAGTTGTGATTCAATCCTGCATCTACAAAATGTAGATGCAGGATTTTTCTACAAACTGTTATGAACCTGACAGGAAATGTCCAATTTGAAAGACATTTAGTCCACAACCACACCAGAGATGGGGATGTGTGCAGAAAAGAGCATGTGCAGCGGCGTCTTGGGTTATAAAATATATCTTCTTTTTTTTTTTTTTTTACATATTTGAAAAACTGTCACCATGTTGTGACAGTTTGTTATAAGACAAGTGATCCGTGAAAACATCGATCTCCTCCACCTCCTTCCTGAGCTGCTATTGCTGTCTGAAGAAATGCACCAAAAACAACCAGAAGGAGGGTCTCAGCGCCGTCAATCATCCTCATGTACTCACTGCTAAATGTAGTAGTAATGTTGGAGAAACAACTTGCCGTTTGTTTGCTGTTGTCGGTAGCCATGCTAACTAGCTTTAGCATTCACAACAAAAAGGAAGGAGAGGAGAAACAGATGGGGATGAGCAACGCCACAATGAGAGTGATTGACAATCAGTTAGATTTTTTTCATGGATTATCCGTTATCTCTTTTATTTTTTATTAAAGTTACATGCTGCCGCTTTAGGAGGAGTTGTGTCATAAAAAGGCAGTTCCAGTAAGTGATGGGAGTGAAGTTCTGCAAAGATGACTTATTGCACATCGAGCCTTAAAGTTGTAAATAAACAGCTGGATACCTTTTGTTCTTCTCCTGTTTAAAAAGGTCTACAAAAAAACATAGTTAATTGCTTTAACTGTTACTTTTTCCTTGGGTCCATTTGACCTAATGAAGTTATCTTCATCCAACATTAAAATTGGTCTGATCTGAAATATTAAAGTGTGATTGAAAAAAGCAAAAACAGAAGAAATCTATAAGGAGAAAATACTTTTTCACACCATTGTGCATGTAAATTCAGTCGTACGCATACCGATCTTTGCTCCGTTTGTCAATTATTAATTTGGTAATTAAATGTGTATAAGTTTTGTCATGGACCTCAGACGGAATCATCAACATTTTGCCTTTTATGAAAGTAGTTATTGCATAAAGTAAACATTTAAGAACCTTTTTAAAGGCTTTACTGGAAAAAGGCATGGAACTACTATTAAAGTTGTTAGTTATGCTCAGTATTTGTTAAATTTGTGCAAAAACAAGCTTGTAAAGTCAGTTCCTACACATTTGTACAGTGTGAGAGTCCACTTGTTTAGAAGCCTGTAAATCAGCCCTGATATGAGGTTGTAAACCTTAGCAGGGCTGAGATGCTCCACACCCACATGGCTTCAACACCAAACAAACACACGCTAACCTGCAGATTTACAGCTCGCTGTGCACTCTGCCTTCCTTCTGCTCGCTCTTTTCAGTCAGCTGAGGCAAAGCTCAACACAATTCACATCACGCTGTCCTTAAGTACCATCTGGTGTGCTGTTTGCTCCTGCAGTTGCCCTTTAGACAAACACATCACAGGGCTTTTAGTTGGAGATGTTTGAAGATTTGAGTTTAATGTGACGTCATCCAAAGACAGACGTTTCACTGGGAGTCCCTCCATCTGTTGGCATCGGTACTCGAAGAACTCAAGTCCAGTTGAGGAAGTTCTCTCCTCCTACATTCTGACCACATTCACAGATAATTTCTCACCTGGGATGTCCATTGACAATTTATTAGATTAAAATTTGTTCCAGCTTCAAATTTATAAATTAAAAATGTCCAATCAGATCATGTGTCAAATCTGGCTTTATGCTTTTGTGGCCCTCTGGACTTCAGATTACATTAATAACTCCCTCCAGTTTCACAAATATACAAAATTCATGTAAAATCAACAAATCCCCACATTTGTTTCAAATTTTCACCGCAGAGTTTTCTCAACATTGGCTAAAAAGAGTGACTGCTGCCTTAGATTGCATTCACACCAAACGCGTTTTACGCATCAGGTGCGTGGGGTTTACATTCAACGTCTTTGTAGAGATCTAGAGATTTTGATGCGCCAGGTGCGTCCAACGCATCCAACAAATAGGCTGGCAGTGAAAAACAACAGCCAGAGCGATTTGGACACATCTTGCGCGCCTCGATGCGCCTCCACATAGACTTCGAATGTAAACCAGACACGCAAAACGCGTTTGGTGTGAACACACCGTCAGCCTTACTTGATGTCGAGTTAGTCTCTGATTGATATGGCGATTAATAAAAAGTCACATTTAATATTATACAGTTGCGCAAAGATCATAAAATTCCTTACAAATATTTAGAAATTAACGCACCAAAATTTGTGATTTTGATGGCAAAAAATCAAAATCATTTTGGACTGATTGGTTAGTGGAATTAAGCGTTTCACAAATTTTATTTTCATTTTTAAATGTTTCTATTCTGCAGTCTTATAAGTCTTGTTATATTTTATAAATATGTCTAAGTTTAATCGTGAGGAAACCACAATTTTCAGTTTATTCAGTGAATATTAAATACAGCAAACACAAAACAATGTTAAAATTTAAGGACTTTTTAAAAAATTCTGCCTTTAATTGAACTCTTCCTGTTATGGAAAGATGGTCGCCCCTCTGTGGACAAGAGAAAACTAATTTCTGAGAAAGTGGCCTCTTTGCAATTAACCCAATAATCGATCATTTGAGTCCCTCATTTTTGCTCCACCTCATTTCCTCACAGGCCATGGAGGCGGTGGATGGCCGCCGCCCGCCCTTCCCTCCGAACCGCTACAGCAGCAGTGGCGGTGACACACGGGATACCGACACACAGGCCCCGTCCAGCGGCGAATCGAGCCCGTCGCCCCGACCCAGCAGCTCCGACCACCTTCACTCCCATGACGGAAGTCCCTGTTCTGCTGAGGAGATCGATAAAGGTTTGCTCCTAGTTAAACTGATGATATTTGTTCTAAAATAAAGTCGTCCAATTTTATTGATTTATTTTTGGGAAAGAAAAGGATGTTACTCATCATAGATTCAACAAGGAAAAATAATTTTGCATGTTTGATATATTAAAATAAAGGAGTCTAGCTTTCAAATTCTTTTAGGCTCAATTTATCTTATCTACACACAGTTACAGGAATAAGACTTGGGTCAGTTTCTTTCAAAACACTTGCTGATATTTAGCCAAATTCAATAAATTAAATAAAAGCTGATTCCTCTGCAGCAAAGTCGACTTTTTAGTCAGAGACTCTGGATAAACCTGTTAAAATGATGAATACTTTATGCTGTACGTCACGTTTTCCGTTGTAAGAAAATGACGTTGGTAATAATTTAACCCTCATTAAAACTTGTATTACCGTTGGTCTGCAGTTGTGGGCCACAAATGGCCTCAGGCAGTTCTTTGGGCAGCCCTGCACTACATGCAACACATGGAGGTGCAGGAATTATCAAGTCTCTGATGGTGCTTCATAAAAAGGCTGGTTAAGACCGAGACACCAGACTGTCATCCAGTTTTTGGTAGAAAGAGAGAAATGACAAATCATGCAAATGGAAATGATTATCATGCGATTAATTGATCACCGTGCGTTGCTTTGTTTTTCCCTGTTTTCAGACAGCGGGTGCAGCTCTCCTCTCCTCAAGTTCGCCACTTCGCCCAAACCAAACAACAGCTACATGTTCAAACGGGAACCTCCAGAGGGATGTGAGCGGGTCAAAGTGTTTGATGAGCTGGTGTAAGTACCATCATGACGCGTTTCCATTATTACATAGTTTTAACGAGTATTTAAAAAAAACTTCATTCTGAAGGCGTGGCAGCTTTCATTTTGTCATGGCATTGCACCACAATTACATGTAGAAGAAACAGGATAACATGAGACATTTTCCCAAGTTACAAGTGAAATAATTAGCACTTTTTCATCAGTATTAAGGAATTATTTATTTAAAATAAGCTCCTATAACTTGCCGAAAAGAGTTATTGGTTAGTTTTGTCTGAAGTGCACTAAGATATTTACACTAGAAACTAGACAAAATATTTTATAAAATTCTGATTTTTGGATGTAAAACATATTTACAGACAAAACTGTTTTATTTCAAATGAATATGAATATATATATCTGTAAAGTTTGGCTTAAATACTGCTTACAGTTTTTTAAGCAAATTGTGTACTGATTAATTGATTACTAAATTAGTTGCCAATTATTTCAGTAATTGGTTAATTATGATCATGATTAATTTGATTTTTTTAAATAAAAAAACCAAATTGCTGTGAAGAAAATGGAGGCCATCGTAATGTAAGAGTAACTTCTGTCCTTTTCAGATCTGGCAAATCAAAAGGCTTCCCTCTGTTTTCGTGTCCTGACAAAAACAAGGTGAACTTCATCCCCAGAGGCTCGGCCTTCTGCCCCGTCAAACTCTTCTGCTCCTCCCTCTTCTCCCCCATCAGCCCCAGCTTTCACGCCAGCAGCAGCCTCACAACTCAGCCCGCAACGCCAGCAGCTACGTTTTCGTCCTCCGCAGACGGCGGCGGCCTGAGTGCTGAGTCAGGAGACGGCTCAGCACATGTAGTCCTCACCAGCTGGTCCTCAGGTATTCATGACCAAACCACCTACAAATAAAACACTGCATCTAGCCTGGTGGTTTGGCTTAAAAACAAAAAGGTAAAAAAAAAAAAGACAACAAAAAAATTGCACTCTGATAATCCTAACATAAGCCAGCAGGGGGCGCCCTCGGCCTGGAAATGGCTTCCTGTTTGAGGATAATACTTGATGTTTGGGCATTGATGCTGACCGCTCTCCTCCCATCACTAACCTAACCCACCATCGTCACATATAGCAGGAAATCGTTTGCTTATTCTGCAATAAATAGAACTGAATAATTAAATTATATGTAGCCTTGGCAGTCTTATCAAGATAAAAATAAATAAAAATGAAAAAAATCCAGAATTGTAACCATGCAATATCAGCAGAAACTGCATTGTGTTCATGTTATTATCCAGCTGTTCAGTGTTTAAGCTAAAACACAAATGGGATGTCTTATAATTTACCCCATTTTGGCTCTAAAGGGCACAAGACGTTTTTATTTTTATTATTATTATTTCTGACATATATGTTTGAATGTACTTGTTGCGTTTTGTTAATAAGAAGCAGCAGTACTTGTTGAGTGTAGTTGCAGGTTGTTGTTTTTTTTTTTTAAGGCCAGGCCTCAACCTGTACGCAGTGTGATCACCACGGCAACGGGACGAGCTGAGCACAAAACGCAAAACTACGAGCTGTTTAATCAGTGACCAAGAAACCACAGAGCACACGACTTTCCTACTATCGCCTTCTTATTGGCCCCACCGACTGTTAGCAGTAACTCAGGTCGTTTATAAGCGAGTGGTGTTGAATGGTGGCGCCGTTCCTGAGTGTTTATACTGATTTTTGTTTTTCATTCCCAGGAAACGTAGGTTTAATTCAGACTGAATCTTTTAGGTTTTGACATCAAAACCAGATCCAAGTGCCTACGACACATTCCACAACGAGCCGCATGAGTTACTTTAATTCACAAACTGTTTTCATTTGTCTTGAGAATTTTGCAGCTATGTAACAATTATATTAAACACAAACCAAAGCAAACTACAAAATGGCACAGAGGCCGTCATATTCGGGATATCAGAGTGATTTTTGTGCCAGAATGTTTGTGTGTTTTTCATTTTTGTAAAGTGATTCAGTGTCATATGAGGCTCTGGGTCAATTTGCCCCTTTCAGGACTCGTATCCCCACTTTATACCTGTAAATAAATTGTTGTTTAGTCTATTTCAGTGGTCAAAGTCAATAAACATGAGAAAGAAAAACACAAAAAAAAGCTGAAAGAGTCTGGCAGCAATTCAAAATCTGTGAATTAAAAGGCAACTGTCCCTCCTGCCACACCCAAGAAAAAACATGTCAGCAGAGTAGAATATTTTATGTTTTTAAGCTATAAAGTGAAGTTCTCACTTTTCTTTACATAATCTGTTTGTATTTTACCAATGAGGGGAGCGTTTTAGGTCAGGGGCGTCCAAACTGTTTGACATTTTACTTGCAAGCATCCCTTTGTAATAAAATTATTCATCGTAAATCCCAAACTTTACAGGGATTTTGCTTGTTTGCTGTATTAAGAAAAACAGGTTATAACAGGATTTTCTCTAAAAATGCTTGCTATATTTTGCCATGTTTAATAAATTTAAAAAAGCTCATTTTGGTACATTAAAGTTGGCTTTTACGTTTAAAAATGTGAATAAATGTGATTCTAGTATTACTAAAGCTTTGTAAAACTGTGGCGTATTTATTTTCTATTGTAGGAAAATTACATCAGCAATAATTTTATTTTAATTTGAAATAAAATGTCTCCATTGGGTCAAATTTGGTGCCCAAACTCAGTCTAAGGGCCACAAATGGCCCCCGCCCCGCACTTTGGACACCCCTGGTTTAGATGGACATTGTAATTTCTGCTCCTGTTCATGGATAGTATTGATTTCTAACAATGAAATAGCTGCAATCAGAATAATTTGTAGTAGTTGTAGCTGCTTTTAGGTGAATCTGAAAACTTCGTCATGCCACTCAAACTCTAGAAACTCTAGTTTTCTGACTCTAAAACATCACTGAAGCTAAAGCTGCACGTGTGGTGGATCAGAGAGAATTTAAAATGCATAGAAAAGAAAAATAAATGTTGCTAAATATTGATGAAAAAATGTTTTTCTTGAAGAAAAGAATCAATTCTGTATACAGTTGCCTTCCTGTTCTAGACGGCTTCAGTCAAAAATTGTATTTTGTTTCAAAAAGTGCATTTTAAAATTCTTTGCGTGCTTTATTATTTAATCTAAACACTGATTGTGTTTTATTTGTAGCATTCTTTCAAGATTTTTTTGGTTTTCTGGCTTTAAATAAATCCTGTTTGGGTCAAAATTGGCAGATTTGACCTTGACTGACCTTGATGAAGTTTATTAGAGTAAAAACATTTCCTTGCATCAGGCTATCAGGGGATTATTAGAATAAAAATAAGAATAAAAAAGGGGCAAAAACGACCAGTGCTCAACATAAAACCATTGCTGCATAATTTGGGAAACACACAAACTTTTCTCTTTTTTTGCAAACCCAAGCTTAAGCACTTAATTGGAAAGGAAAAGATAATCACTGTTCTGTGCTGTATTCAAGTTTGTTACTTAAAACAATCAGAAGAATGTGCAATTGATTTTCATTTAGCAGAAAAACGACACTAGTTTGTTTTATAGTTTGGGCTCCATAAAGGAAAACACCCGTTTAACGTCTGCTGAGTTCTCAGCGTGTTTTAGAGACATTAAAGCAAAAACGTTGCAGTTCACATGCTGATGACACCCTGTTGAGATTTGTCTAAGTTACGGCCGATTCCTCAAAAATAACATCTGTTCTGCAACTTCAAAATCTGGGACCGTATCCATTCAGTGCCGAACGTTTAAAGAAGTAGTTGCCATTGTTGGCGATGATGAATTGATTCTCCTGTGTTTTACATGTTTTTGTGTAGATCTTGTTTTTTTTTTTTCAATAAAGGAAACAGAAAAGCCTTTTTGAATTGATATGTCTTCTTTTTTTAAAGGGCATTGAGACACATGGACAAACATCAGCATTTGGTAACATCTGAGGTAAAGTTAAGGCTCTTCATAAAGTCGATATCATGATGGAAAATTAAAACAACGTGTAGCTTCAAGAGTCAAAACGAGTCTCATCTGTAAATATCTAAGGGCTGGTGTGTCAAACTTAAGGCTCGGGGGCCAAATCCGGCCCGCCGTAGCTTTTTAGGTGGGCCTCTTGACTCCAAACAGACGCTTAAATAGAAACTTTAGGATAAGTTTAGTGCTCATATATTATGTTATCAATCAAATCAAAGCATTTTTTTTTTTTTAAATCTGTAAAATTATATCAGTCCCTGCAGTTTTTTGCAATTTAACAATTTACGCAAACTCAACAGATCCCCGCATTTTTTCACGGTGATGCATAATTATTAGTTTAATGCTAATTTTGCGCAAAAATGTTCAGAAACATTTAGCTGTGCTTCCATTTACCTTATCACTGTGCAAACTGACATTTTGGAAATATTTTAATGGATACAAGCAAATTTTGAAAAATCCTGCTTTTTGTTATACGTTTTTTAGCTTTAGGATGAGGTGTGTGTTTGACCGCATTTATTTTTAAACTGCAATGGAAATAATTTTTCATATCACGAGTCACATGATCACAATCGGGATGTTACCACTGGTGAAAACCATGAAGGAGAAGACGACAGGAAGTAGTTAGAGAACCGTGGCTGCGCATGTTTTCTTAACTCCTTATCGCGTAAACAAACTTATCTGTGTGTGATTTCAATTGCGTTTCTTATATGATGGAAATTCCAAAATTGGTTCTCAGCTTCGGCGGATTACAAAGATTTGAGAACATTTGTAATTGCAACTCCCACCTGCAGGTGGCAGTATTTCTTCTACTTCTCTGCTGCCTCAGCTTTAAGTCGCATTTACCATCGTACAGAAGCTCAAATATCACAAAGTCCATGAAAATATTTCTAAATTAGCATCATAAACTCTGTGATTACAGAAAAATAGCCTAAAAATCCTGACGGGACTGATCAGTGCGAATATTTTAACAGTTTTATTAATATATTCTGTCACAAGCGGCCCTTGAAATCATTCACGTTTTTGAGATGGCCCACAATGAGAATGAGTTTGACGTGACAATCTTAACACATTCCTCCTCCTGTGCATCTTGTTGATGCAGCATTTTCATCAACGTTAGTATATAGTGTCTTACTGTGTTTTATTGGCTCAAAAAATAAAATTAAAACTGAATATTGCCCACAAGGAGCAGCCCTGGAAATTACAAACGACTAAAGACTTTAGAAAAAGAAATAAAGCAGCGATGAGCAACAGTATAGCTAAAGCGGCAGCATGCAGTAATGAGTTTATGTAACTCTTCAAATAAAGCAAACAGTTTAAACACCAACTGGATGTCTTATAAAAGCTCACAGTGCAAAACCTTTCAGTTGTGTTGATTGAAAGCTTGAACTGTGAGTGGAAGAAACGTCTGATTTCCACGACTCTTAATTAAGAGACTCTTAAAATCAAGTTTACAAAACAAAAATCTAAGCTGAAAAATAACAGATGTGCATTTTGCATCTGATAGCAACATGAGTCGCTGTTTTGATGAATAAAATCCCTTGTGAAACTTAAATCGTGAATATTTTTTAAATTAAATTGAACACTTTCTAAATATTCCATCAGGTTTAAATCGAGATTAAAATCTCCAAACAATTGTTAAAGTTAAACTTTTGTAATAATGGGTATAAAGAATCAAAATACCAACTTTCTGTGACCAGTTTCTAACTTTTCAGCTGCAAAATACAGCAGAGTTCTGCTGAAAGCTGGATTTTCTCACTTCTTTTTGCTAAAATTTTCAGTAGGTGAGTCTTTTTTTTTTTTTTTTTTTTTTTACATTTTTCCATCTTTAGATGAAAATATTCCCAAATCAAATCAACACTTTGCTTTTATTTGTTGAAAGGTATACAAATTAAAACTCAAATTAATGTTTAGAAGTTGCACTTCATAATTTCAAATTTTTAATTAGATTACTGAAACATTTTTTAATTGAAGAATAATTGCAGAATTTAATTTATAGTTAGGAGTTATGACAACAGCAATAGAGGATTGTTTTTTTTATGGGGAATATTCCTCCTGTGTTACAAATGTGTGCAAAACTTTAATATTTTGCTAATATGTTAAAAAAAACACAATTTTGCCATTTATTAAATAGGAAATGCAATTAAATCATGTGTGAATAAGTTTGTCCACACAATAAGTCATTTAAACAAATGCTGTGCCATCTTCCTCATTTTACTTCCTGTCTTCTTCTTTGTGGTTTCTACCAGTAGTAACATCCGATTGCTGAAAATTTGACTTCTGTATTATACAAAAAAAATCAAATAAAAATTTAGCTTTGAACAATAAACCAATTTCAAACCACCTAACATCAAAACTTTTTATCAAAAAACTATTTTTTTCCCCTAAATTGGCATGTGTCCATTAAGAGAATTTATTTTCGAAATGTTAAATTTTGTTATAATCTAATATTTGTGATTGATTTTAGATATGGTAACTTGTCCTGACTTGATTGTTGTGTTAGTTTCTTTTGGTGTTTGGAGGAAGTTTAAAAATCCAGTCTTCCAGCCTCTGATGATCATCATCACACTGGAAACAGTTTGAAGCCAAAACAAATGGATGTAGTTCAGGAAGAACTACGCAGCGTTTTCTCTGCTGGCTGCTCCGATTGCATCTGGATTGGAGAGAGGGTCCAGGTCGGCGAACAGGTTGAGCCAGGCTGACAGATCTTTGGATGGTCCGCTTGTTTCTGCACAGCAGAACAGGAACACAACAGGAAAACAAAACATGAGAGTCATAAAATGAAAATATAAACTTGCTTTGTTTCTCAGTCCTACTATGGGTGCAAGTTATCGGTTAATGAGTCAATCTAAGGTTTATTATTAGTCGCGTTCATTTTCTTAAAATTCAGAGTTTTTGTTTATAACCGTTTTTCCATAACATGAAGGGATACATTTTTCATAATATAATGCATTTTAAAATTCCTTAAATTTCTAACATTATTTTTTGTCCGCTGAAGTTAAACTGACTCAACAAACTGAAAATTGTGGTCTAAAACTTAGACATGTTTATATAACATAACAAAACCTATTAGGTTGCTGAATAGAAAAATAAAAACATGAAAAGAATAAAATATGAAACACTTAATTATTAACACAATAACTAGAGGAGCTTGTTGAGTGTTTATATTTAAAAATATAAAGTGGATTTTATATTCCACAATGAAGTCTGGACCGTTTCTCTTAACCGTTTTGTTACGGAACCGCCGCCATCTTAAAGCTCCGCTTCAGGATGACCAGCAGCGCCCTCTGGTGGATGGCGGCCAAACTACAACACTAAAAAGTTCTAATCGGACGTTACTAGTTAATCAATTAGAACAAATTCTAATCAAATAAACTATTAATCCACTTGCATCCATTACCTTTCACCGCTGGCTGTTGGGGGTTCTGTCCAGATCCAGGTGATGAGTCTGGCTGTGGGACCATCCCGGTCCAGTCTGATTCACAAATACAATGAGAAACAATTAAAAAAGAAATCATTCCACACATCCGATAAATGTCTGAAACGTTTCCTTAATAGATTATATAGGAATATTTCTTTAAGAAAAATGTGAATGTTGCTTGCTTTGTTTGCATTTATTAATTTGGCACTAATTATCCAGAGCAATATTACAACAGAGTAACTAAGAAAGAAAACAAATACAGTAATAAGCTTGTGCAAGTATAAAGTCAAAGTGTTACGAGAATAAAGACATAATATTAATTCTAGTCAACTTTACTCTCGTAATATTCTGACTTTATTCTCATACGTTACAACTTTGTTCTTGTTTAGTTTTATTTTCCATTTCTTAGTATAGGCCCAAAATCCGGGTGCAGTTGGTTCGATATACTTTATTAGGATCTTTTTGTGAGACAGAATTCTAGAAAGTATATAACTGGAAACCAATCACTTTTTAAAAGTTTATCCTCCAGCACTGACAATCAAACGCCTCTAGATTCCTTGAATTAAATGCTTGCTTGCATTTTAATTCCTTCACCAGTTTTTAGTTTGAAGAAAATCAAACTGCACAATCAGAGGTTTGGCTGTTTTCCGACCTGAGGCGGAAGACTTGTTCAAGCTTTGGTCCAAAAGATGCGACGGCAAAAAGAAGGAGTTTTCCTGCTGCTGGGTGTCGGGCGGACCGGCGCTCGCCGCTGTGTCTCCAGAACCTTTGGTCCATTCCTGGGAAAAATCGTCCACAAACAAACCGCCCAGGATCTCATTGAGCAGAGCCAGACTGTCCTCCTCACCATCCAACTCTGAGAAAGGAAAAAACAATCTTCTCAATCTTACCAGCTTCATTACAGGTTCAGAGATGGGTAGTAGCTACTTGAGTAGCTTTATTATTAAGTTACTCTTTCTGGAGTAAAATATCTGGATACTCTACCAGTAAATAAAGAACAAGTTAGTTTGAACAAAAAATTAACCAGGCACAACATCTGTTTCTATTGACCATTTTGTTGACATTTCAGAAATAAATTTGATTAATAGAAACACAACAATTAATTTTTTTGATAAAAAATGTTTTTGTTTTAGCCATATAGAAATTGATTTATTGTGCAAAACTGCAATGGAAACGATTTTTTTGCGTCACACGAGTCACATGATCAAAAGTTGGATGTCAGGAAGTTTTTAATGGTCCAGTATGTTATTTACAGACTTATGTAAATAACAGAACTGTGTAGAACAAACATATTCACGTGTGACTTTAATCGCATTTCTAAATGTTAGCAAAAAAATTGCTAAGATTTGCAATGGAAACGCAGCTTTTTATTAATGTTTTATATTGAAAGAAAATGGTTTATTTTTGTCCGATATTTTCATTCTGATCTTTAAAATACAAACATTTCTCACGTAACTTTATATTTTGGTCCATTTTGATGATGTAATTTAAACAATATTATACGGTTTACTTGTTTAGCCTTTTTTTGTTTTCATTTGAGTAAAAATATGTTGAAATAGTGCTGCTCTTACTTAAATACAAGCTGCTCTCCTCTGCTATATTTGATCATTTCAATTTTTCTTTTTACAAACAATATATAAAATATACTAGCAGGGTTAATAGTTTATTTGTAAAGCATAAAAATGTAATAAAAATTACATTCTGATGACAAAACACTTGAGTTCGCTGTCAAAATATAATACATTCTGCTTTCTAAACCATATATCGTTGATACAAATGCAATCATTATTTTATTGCATTATTATATGTGTTTACACTAATAATCAGAGCATCGAAGAGTTAATTTTCTCACCATTTTATGCTAATTTATTACTGATACTCCATCAACTCTTATTATTAAGCAACATCTATAAAGTAGAAGCATATATTAGTAATTGGTGATGCAACAACATACAAAACAACAACAAAAAAACATTTTACCTTCTCTCATCTTTTCACTTTTTTCTTCATGTCCCAATGAGATTAGTCTGTAAAATTAAGAAGCAGAATATCAGAGTAATTTGCAAATATAAAAGAAGAGCTGTGGTATCAATAAAGAAGAAGTGTCACATTTATAGTTGCTCTGGTCAAAAGGAAGTGATTAATAAATTCAGTTCATTTACATTCATTTAAAGGAATTTTTAGATGCACTAATAATTCTGCCACATCTGAATTTGTAAAAACAGTTTTTCTTAGCATATTTTCTCCTGAATTGTGATCAAGAGTAAAAACTAAATGGAAAACTTGCTGGTCATTAGTCGTCTCATTTCTTCTCTCCTCTGTTTCCCTTCCCGATGTTTCCTTCTCCATCTTTTTGTCCATGGAGTCCTGTAAAAACAACAACCCAACTCATCACGCTCTTTATTTTTATTCTTTTCCTCATGTTAAAACGCTCCAACCTCATTATGCTGGCAGCCCTTAAAGCTCTCGTGTATGGCCGCCATGGTGTGAGACGTTTTCCCCCAGAAGTGCAAAAGAGTCGTCTGAAACAGATAATTTCTGTTTAATTCAAATTCCTGTTGGTTTTCTGGTTAGAGCTCAATAGATGAGATGAACCTGGTATGTGGTCAGGATGTGTGAGAGGAGGTTGCAGCGGCTCGCCCCCAGCAGGTCGACCTTCTGGCAGACGTCGTCCTTTAACTTGTCGAAGCTGCTTTTAGTTGTCCGAACCTGAGCCTGAACCTAAGATATAATTAAAAAGCAGAAATAAAAGAGTTAAACTGGACAGAGTGCTGACTGGTTGTGGTTTTGGGGCGAGTTCTGCCCTCTAGTGGCGAATGAAAACAGAATCTGAAACTTGTTTCTTTACAAGGTGAGTTGAAAAACACTAAGTTTTGAGAATAATATCAGAAATTTTCTAGAAAAAAAACAAGAACGTTTTTGAGTTTGAAAAGTAGAAAATGTGCTTAAAAAAAAATTACATTTTGAGATTATTCGTCAAAAATTTAATTAGAAAAGCTTGGGCATTTCTGGGTTTCAAAAGTCAGAAACTCAGAAGTTTTCATGTTTCTTTTCATTGTAATTTCTGAGGTTAATAAAAAATGTCAAAGTTTTTTTCGACTTTTTACGCTCAGAAACTTCCAAGTTCTTTTCTAGAAAATTTCTGATATTCATCTCAAGGTTTGTACAATGGCTGCTGGAAAAGACAAGTTTTTTGTTGACTTACCATTAAGAAACCACTTTCTGCAATCTTGTTGACTGTGCAGGAGGCTCTACTAATGCTTTTCAGAACTGTATGGTTGTATAACTGTGCATCCGTTTGGAGCGATTTTCACATGTGACTGTAAATGCTGAGTTGGAGGCGTGGCCAACAACTGGTTATTTACATTTAAAGTGACAATAGACCCTAAATTAATAGAGACAGAACTGACCAGACTAAAATCTCTTGTGCAAAAATGTAATGGTCAGCCAAAGACCCAAAGAAAGCCTGGACATTCATTGGTCACGCCACTCCACGATCCTTTAGAAATATCTGTGGACTTGTTGATATTCAGTGGTGACTCCCATCTGTTATTTCCGTAGACCTTTCTCTGTGGAGGACAAACCTTGCGAAATTTCTCCATCTGTTTGTGCGTGTCCGGATCGAGCTCCTGAGAGACGTCCTTCATCCAAAGCAAGGCGCCGCGGTACTCGGTCCGAGACTGCTCCATCCGATTCACCGTCAGCCACGTGTCGGAGATGGCCCGGTAACGGAAAGTCTCGATCTCCTGGTACAGACGGCACAGAGGTTTCCTCAGAGCCAGCCTAGAGGAAGAAGAAGAGCTGTCCTCAAAATCAAGCCTCCAGAGGTCTGTAATCCAAGAACTATGTTTATTTTACAACATCCTGAACTTTATGACACTCTGATTGGCTTTTTGAGGTCGATTAGAGGGATTTGAACATAGTAGGCCCCTGATAATTTAGCATGTTACTGTAAAAGTCGTTCTAATGTGGATTCAAACATTAAAAAATTGCATGCTCACCTCCCAGGTTTTTCCCATTAGCTACTTGAATTTCAGGATGACGGCCATTTTTCAAGATGGCCACCATTTTTGAGCTTATTAAACCAATTATTGCCAAAAAATGTTACCCACTGCAATATGTTTTTGACTTTGTTCCTTTTTGTACAAATTTAAAGTGCTTTAAATATGAAGCAAAGTCAGATAAAACTGAGGACTCGCTGTTTGCAGATCTCACACCAGTTGTCAACTGATTTGTTGACAACCAATCACCAATCATCTAATTGGTGATTTTACCTCAAAAATAAATACATTTTGCATGACACCTTATAACCTAAATCTAATGATCCAGGATGAGATTTATTTTGGTATAGAGTCAGAATATGTGGTGGCTACCTCTGCTGGGAGGAGAAGCAGAGAGCTTTCCCTGTCGCCTGCATGATCTTCCCAGCGCGGCTTTTATCCTGCGACCCCTGGAAGCGAAGGAATCGACCCAGATCGTTTTCCTCCTGAGAGAGGACTGAGAAGTAAAGATGAAAAATGTTGTTTTAGGAAAATAAAATACTGATTCACATCTGAATTTCAGTCTTTGCTAATAAAACCAGCCACTAAAACTTTAATAAGCCAACATATAAAGTGTCTTGGAGGGGAACAAAAATTATCAAGATGACCAAATTTAAAACAAACGAAATGTTTAAAAGTAGGCATTAGTCAACAGAGATGTAACTACTTATATTTACTTTCACAAATATTTTTATTAAGCTTTACTTTTTACCTATACTTGACAAATTTTATATGAAGTATTGCTGCTTCTGAGTAAACTTTCTGGTACTTTCCTCACTGTGAGTAACTTCACTAAATGAAGAACAAACATGTTTTAACCAACCATTCATCAAACACAGACAAACATCTGCAGATTTTGTTAAAAGTTTCATAAGTTTTTTATTGAAAGAAACTGATTTAAAAAATCTATCTATCTATCTATAGAGATCGATACAATGGCTGCTGGAAAGATCTATATATATATATATATATATATATATATATATATATATATATATGTATAAATATATATATATATATGTATATATATATATATATATATACTCAAATTGTATACATATATATATATATATGTATATATATATATATATATATACTCATATTTTATTATTTCATCATTTAGACAAATGATTTTAACTTTGATTCTTAAAATACTAGCATTTTCACGTAACTTTATATTCTGGTATGTCTGACATAATTTTTAAATATTCAATTATTGATGTTTTAATCAGTTACTCAGTACTTGGTATAAAGATTCCTGAGTAGCATTTTTACCAAATTCCTTGAGGTAATGTCTTGGAAATGCTACTTACTTTGACCAGAGTAAAAATGCATTGAAGTATTGGTATTGTTTTTGTTGCTGTTGCTCAGTTACTGGTATTTTGAACCAGTAATGAGCCCCGGTTGACTGGCTGAGTTTGATCGATCTGGTAGTTTTGAGTTGTCTGGACTTACAGCAGATCCTCCTCTGGTACTGCTCAATGACCTTCAGCAGCTCCATGCATGTTCTCTGGATGGAGTGGAAGATCTGCCGATGACATTTAAAAAACACAAACATTTTCACATACATAACTAAATAGTAATGAAATACATAGTTCCAACAAGTCTGAACCAGAACCACCATCTTGGTAGACAAGTGACTCAAGTGTTTTTTACTTGAGTCGTTTCTTTGGCGGCTACTTGATTAAAAGTAGTGCTACTCTTACTGGAGTAAAATATCCAGGTACTTTACCCACCTGTGCACACATTTTGTTGTTGTTGTTGTTTAATTATTATTAGAAAACAAAGAACAACAAGCACAAAAAGAACAGTGCATGATGGAATATTAGTAACACCAGCAGGAGTTATAACATCGTGTAATTGAAGTTAGATAATAAACACTGAGTGGTTTAATTGCCTTACACTTATTTTGAAAGACAGTAACTGAAAGTAGTTCAGTTACAAAGCAAGAGATTTTTCTACTGAATTTACACTTGTGAATAAAAAACTTGGCTAAACATACAATTATACCTGGCTGTATAAACGTAGGCGACATGTCAGCCTTAGCTTATAGCTAAAAGCTACATTAGCTAGGCTAATTTTGCTAGTTCGACAGCGAATGTCACTGATATTTATCTCAGTATTACAAAGAGGCGGGTAGAGTACTCAATAAATGTAATCGAGGAATAGTTGTATTTATATTGTTTATGAGTGAGATAAGAGCGAGTTTTAAGATTGTGGCTAGTTCACTGTTGCCATAGCAACCGCTATGACTGCTGCGGTGACCTCTAATCACAACTAAACGTTTAAAGCTCTGAGGAAAACTCTGTGGACTGGCCTCCAGCTTGGCGTCCAGGTCGGCGTCTGACGCCACCACGTGTTCATCCTCTTTCTTCCCCGTGACTTTGATCAGCGTCTGCTTGGTTTTCCAGAACTTCTTCTGGAACTTGTTCACCACCGACGAGTCTCGGTTCTGGATGAAGCGGTCCAGGTATTCTCCAGAGGAGCCGCTATGAAGAGAGGAGGACTGGATCAGTGCTGCAGCTGAAATAGAACCCATTAAATACTGATGGATACTCACAAATGTTTGCCCTCCATTTTTTAAGACGACCTGGAGAAGAAATGAACGTATGAAGACATACTGGGACCATTGTAGGAAAAAAAGGGCTAAATTTTCACCCAAAAATTCAAATTAATTTTCCAGAAACAAATTAAAATTTCAGGACTTGAAAAATTGAACATTTGCTAGAAAGAAATCAGAAAGTTTGAGACTTATCTCAGAAATTTTCTAGAAAAAATAAGGAAATTTCTAAAATTGAAAAGGCAAAAAAAAAATAAATAATCTAATTAATCTAAAAATTTCCGACTTTTGAAATTCAAAATTATCCAACTTTTTGCTAGAAAATTACTGATATTAATCAAAAAAATTTCTTGATTTTTTTCTTGCATATTTTTGACGTATATTTAAAATTTTTACTTAATTGATGTTTATAGAGGTACATTTATTAGCTTTGTGGACCTTTCAACAATGACTCTTAATAACATATAGAAAACAACCATTGTTTATAAAGTTAAATATAATAAGAAACTCAGCTTTTTAAAACAGATTTTTTGTTTAAATGTCAACATAGATTGACACTGAAAGTCCTAGTACTTTTAATGCAGACCTGCTTCTTATCAGGTTGGATTTTTAAAATATTTTTTACATCTTCTTTTTGCTAAATTGTGTTTATCTTTATTTTAATTCCTACAGATAGAAATAAAATGGTGGTTAGAAATTACAACACATTTTTTTAAGTTGATATTTTTGAAATTTCGCAAGATATTTGTGTTTTTAAAAGACTTTTACTTGACTGGACTGATAATAAAATAACTCTTTAGATTGTAAACGTTGCAGATATGCACTACATAAATGCATTTAAATATTAATATATTAACTACTCATTGCCCATCAATCTATTTTTCTGTCATTTGGGAAAACTGTTTTTGGAGGTTGTTGGTTGGATCTCTGTTTTGGATTTTATTTTATTTTTACTCACTACATATTTAAAATACTCTGAACAAAAAACACTAGATCAGATCTGTGTAATATATTTAAGTAAAGGGAAGATTTTCTTTAAATATACATATTATTACACTACCATTAATTACAGCAGTATTTACTGTTAAATGTTTAGATATTGGTTTGAAAATGGCGCCCCCTATCCTGCAGTTCCGGCTCCCCGCGCTGAGCGTCATCTGCAGCTCGCGCGTCACGACTCCTTTTAATGAGATGATTATGATGCGATTTCACCAAACCGACCTTCGTTAAGCCTCAGTACCGACCAGAGTCGCATCTAAAAACTGCATGCATTTGTTTCTGTGTCATTAGTGACGGTAAAACGTCTTAATTGGGGGTATTTTTTATAAAATAAACAGACTCATTATGCGGAAGCCCAGCGGCGCTTCTGTATCTCTGAATGATCCATGAGCATCGCGTCGAAACGAGCTGCGATCAGAGATAAAGTAACAACACAAACCTCACTAACCTGAGCGAGAAAGGCAGCATGCAGAAACGGCAGCGCCGCATCTCTTCTATCGATGCATAAAGAGCTGCAGCAGCAGCAGCAGCAGCAGATTTCAGGCCCGGCTTTATACTGTAAATTTGTACACACAGCTGCTCATTGTCCGTCTCCACGAAACAAGCTGACGTCAGTCTCAGCGCACTCCTCTCCTCTTCACGGAGGAGACACAAACATCCCCGCATCCTGCATCCACTCTGCAAACCGCAGCGCACAAGTCAGGAGTGTTTGTCAGGCGCAAACATGGCAACATTGAGCGGATTTATGTAGATAGTTGCGCACTATTAGCGGAGGAAAACGCACAATAGATGGTCTTTGAAAAAATATATAAAATACACTGTATTATACTTTATGCTGGCATGAAAATGAATTTAGATTCGTATTAACAGTTAATTAATAGCTTCAAATCAAATAATAAATTATATTTTACATGTTTTTTCCCCGGTTTCCTTCTGTACTTTTATGCAAGTAATTAAGCCCAACACCTGCACAAAGCTTCAATGAAAATGTGCATGTTTTTACTTAACATTATCAGAAAATGTGCAAAATATTAACAAAAGTGGGAAATGGGGAGGAAACTACAAAATGAATCAAAAATTGGGAGAGAAATATTTCAAGATTTCATTACAGTACTTACTTTTTAAAATTGATCTCTTTTTCCAATCTGTATTCTCATTTCAGTTGTAGACCCACTTCCATACATTCAGAGAATACCTGCTGTCTAATTTAACTGCGGTAATTAAGACTACATCTGCCATGCGCTTCTTTCCCCACAACACCGAGAGTTTTTAAAGGTTTATATTCTCTGAATGTATGTCTACAGACATATATTTTAAGATAAAATAAATTTTAAACTGGTTTAATCTGAATTGCGCCAACTGCATCGCAATTGCAGTTGGGCAAATTGAAGCTCTAGCAGGTGTGTCGCTAATTGAATCTCCAGCAGGTGTGTCGCTAATTGAAGCTCTAGCAGGTGTGTCACTAATTGAATCTCCAGCAGGTGTGTCGCTAATTGAAGCTCTAGCAGGTGTGTCACTAATTGAATCTCCAGCAGGTGTGTCGCTAATTGAAGCTCTAGCAGGTGTGTCACTAATTGAATCTCCAGCAGGTGTGTCGCTAATTGAACCTCCAGTAGGTGTGTCGCTAATTGAAGCTCTAGCAGGTGTGTCGCTAATTGAAGCTCTAGCAGGTGTGTTGCTAATTGAAGCTCTAGCAGGTGCGTCGCTAATTGAAGCTCTAGCAGGTGTGTCGCTAATTGAATCTCCAGCAGGTGTGTCGCTAATTGAAGCTCTAGCAGGTGTGTCACTAATTGAATCTCCAGCAGGTGTGTCGCTAATTGAACCTCCAGTAGGTGTGTCGCTAATTGAAGCTCTAGCAGGTGTGTCGCTAATTGAAGCTCTAGCAGGTGTGTTGCTAATTGAAGCTCTAGCAGGTGTGTCGCTAATTGAATCTCCAGCAGTTGCGTCGCTAATTGAAGCTCTAGCAGGTGTGTCGCTAATTGAACCTCCAGTAGGTGTGTCGCTAATTGAAGCTCTAGCAGGTGTGTCGCTAATTGAAGCTCTAGCAGGTGTGTCGCTAATTGAACCTCCAGTAGGTGTGTCGCTAATTGAACCTCCAGTAGGTGTGTCGCTAATTGAAGCTCTAGCAGGTGTGTTGCTAATTGAAGCTCTAGCAGGTGTGTCGCTAATTGAAGCTCTAGAAGGTGTGTCGCTAATTGAAGCTCTAGCAGGTGTGTTGCTTTTACAACAACTTCGCATGACAAACTAATAAACATATAACTTATGTTTATTAGTTTGTGGATTAACCAATCAGTTATTTGACAGCAAAAGGTGTTTTTGTTTTCTCTCTGGTTGTAGAAAAGTTTTTCCTATGTTGACAGTATAAAAATATGTCATGAAAACCCAAACGTTGCTGTTTGCGGCCAGATTTTCTCCAGAATCCGTTCTTGGTGACAGTGACGTCTAACTAAAGGTTACTGTGAAACATTATCCACCATCATTATCTCCATACATTTTCCAGCTGAAAGCTTCTGTCTGATCCACAGATAATGTTGTAATGTCCCAGAGTGGCCAAGGAATCAATCCAGTCATTTGAAATCAAATAAATGCAGCAATCAGTAAATGGCGATTGATTTATTTTTTTCTGTAGAAAAGTAGAATAGCACTATGATGTATGGAAACAAAATTAATCAAGCTTTTGAACTCGATTTTACTTCTTATCACATCTCTGCATTTACAGTTTAAACGTCTACTCTTACAAAAATAACAGCTTTTCATGTGTCGCTTTGTTACCAATGGAATATTATTTAGAAATATGATTTAAAACATTTTAAATCCAGAAAAAATAACAAAGAGGGGAAAAAAAACACTTTTATAAATTCAGAGTATGGTGAACAAGGGTGACAAACAAACCTGGACATTGACCAAAGTTTTCATTGCTAGCACCAGGACCAGACTTCAAGAAATGCTCAGAGTGGCAGTTGCCCAGGGCTTAGGGTTTTGGGGGGCAGCCCAACCCAAACAAATGTGATGGTTGATAGAGGAGTGCTGTTGTGATGACTTCCTAAAAGTGTAGTTTCAGAAAGAGCCAGAGTTTTTAAAGTGACAGAGGCCCAATTTTTTAAATTTTAACATCTAATTTCCTTTAAGTGATATTTGAGATATATAGCATTTTTAAAACAACTGAAGGTAAACTAGTTACTTGGTTGTGCCATTTTATATTAAAATGTGCCTGGAAAACATAATACCTCCCCTTTAAAATATTATATTTTTATCAATTTAAACAGAATAATATATGTAATATTTGAAAATTCTCACAATTTTGGGACAAATGTAGATTCTTCTGCCAGACATTTTAAACCAACAATCCTTTAGTTCGTGCCTGTACATGTGCAGTGCTACTTAATAATGTTCTCTAATTTGCATAAATTATATTGCACCAAAACCGGCTCTGGCCCAGGGCCCTTATTCTCCTGAATGCGGCCCTGGCCACCACACATAATGTGGGAAGTAAACTAAACTAGGAAAAAAACATATTGTGAACCTGAATGTGTGAACGTCGCAAAACACAAAATTCAAAATACATTTTGTGACTGAAAGATACAAAAGGTATCTTACCTTCTTACAACCTTTGTAAGAAGGTAACAAAGGTTGTAAAATTCACTAGAAAATCAGTAGCAGCACATTATCCATTTAAAAATCTCACCAGATTTTCATTTTTACCTCTCAATCAGACCTCAACTGAGGCGTAGTTCCGTTTCTGACCAAAAGATGGCAGTGTAGCACAAAGGAAGTGGAAAAACACCTTTAATAGTCTTCTCTCTGGTGTTTGGGGCCCCAAGCTTTCATCTGTTGGCTTCAATTTATTTCATCACAGTATACTGCAGCTGATCTAATGGCATGTACATTTTGTTGTCACCTAAAGGGGAATTTCTTGTCAAGCTCCCAAATTGATGTACCTGTTTGTAGCCTTGGACAGTATTTGTGCTGCAGAGTCTTGAGGACTGTGTGAGCTGCATACAGCTCTCTGAGCAGTTACCGTGAGGTACATTTAAACAGCAGGTTATGGATTTATAGTTGGAAAGTGAGCTCTGTGTAAAGCTTTGCAGACTTAATTTGATTATCACTGAGGTAATGTTGAACCCTTTGATCCTTCAGCCGCCGAAGGTCACGTCATGTACAATGCAGCTTGTTTTCATCCGCTGCGCTCTCAGAAAACACGTCGTTGTTGGAGTGTTTTCCATCTTTAACTTCAAAATATCTCCTGATTTGCTGTAGGAAGTTTTTCGACACAGCTCCCAACCGTGACTTGCGATATCATCTAAAGGTCTTTGATACAAACAGGAAGATACAGTGGCTATAACGACAAGCTAACGTAATCTCTCTAAATGCCTGTGTCCTTGAACCTATCAGATCTTCCTTGTCCTCTTCCAATCTTAAGTTCAGGTCCTACATTGTATTAAAGCAATTTGAGTTCACTTAAATAAGGCAGGAACCAATCAGGGTATTAAATTAAGTGATGCTTTTCAAGGGGATCTAATTCAATCAAGATAGAGTCATGGAAATTCCTTTCAGATATTGATCAGGGACATACGTCACTATTGATTTTCTCTGACATCAATAACAGAGATTCTGCTGTTTCACTCATGAGATTTTTTTTATACATAATGAGGCGTGTTTTTATTATTCCACCTCATAAGCCTTAGGCTAATTATGAAAAATCCACATTTTGAATGTTTTTGTACCTCCATTTTGGTCTCTACTGCTTCTAAAAACAAACCAAACACTCTAAAAAACACCTGGCCATTTTTTAGCAATAAGTTAATGTTTTTTGGCGCCTAGAAAATGAGCCATTTCAAAAACCTCCAGGATTTAATGTCATAAATCAGCAGGCCCCTTGCCTAATAACCCCAGTGAAACCCAGCCTGTTACCTAGCAACCCCAGCTGAGTTTCAGCCCGTTTGCACAGCTGGTTTTACCGCTATATAAACTTTACAATGGCTGCTGGAAAGCAGAATTGGGTGGTAACTAGTTACATTTACTTGAGAAATTTTTTTTTTGGAAAAATGTAGTTTTAAGAGTAATTTTACGATGCTGAATTTTTTTACTTTTGCTTGAGTAATTTTATCATAAAGTATCGCTACTTTTGTGAAAAATTTCTAGATACTCTACCCACTGGGAGTAACTTCAAATAGTGAAGTAGTGCTACTTTTAGTTGAGTACAACTATGGGTATTCTACCCAACTCTGTGGAAAAGACAAATGCTTTGTTGTTCACTTACAAATCAAAAAACACTTGCTGTATTCTTGTTGGCTGCGCAGGAGGTTCTACTTCTGCTTTTCAAAGCTGTACAGTTGTATAATTGTGCATCTGTTTCCAGTGGGGATTCAAAGTGACAAGACACCCTAAGACAGACGGAGGAGCTCAAAGTGGGCAGAGTCTCGTGATATAAGTCTGATTTTGTACAAATAATGTAATAAACGTGTTTTGTATAGCGAATAAAAGCGTAATGGGCCACCTTTACCGCCAGGAACCCTGAAACACAGCAGCCATTTTTCTGGGACCAATTTATATGAGCGGCACCCCGCTCTTCCTGGGGTGCCTGGCATGACCCCAAAAATTGCTCAATTGACTTTTTCCATCCGCAGTTACGTGTAGTGATGAGGAACCGTGACATTTACATTTGCACCACTCCGAAGCGATCTGCAGCTCCGCAGCAGTTTTCAACGCAGACTTTAGGCTCAAAACAGGTCACAGGATCAAAAGTGTCTCTCGCCCCGAGGAGCCACCGAGTCGATCCTTTCCATTTCTGCATCAAATGGGTTTTTTTCCCCCCTCTCTTGCTCTTTTTTTTTCTATCTCTTTCTAACTCGGTGGAACACATTTAGATCCTGAGTAGAACTCCTCGGTGCCCACTCATCACTCTGCGTGCTGTTTGAAGATTACTACGCTCAGAGACATCCGCACTGGGCATCCAGGCAGCTTAGAGGCCAAAATCCATAATCCCTTACCCTTCATGGGAATTCTCCATGCACTTCAACATGCTGAAATACAGCCCCGCCGCAGCAGGCACTCATGGCCGAGGAGCTTCTGGACCCCGAGGCTGAGATAGATGGATGACATGTCTCAATGAATGTGGAGGAAGTTTAAAAAAAACAAGTCAGATACTGATAATAGTCTCTTCCCAGAAACTAAATTGGAAAGCGGGGAGTTCTTGCTTGGAAGGTGTTTTATTTCTAATGTTTGTATGCACACTACATCTCTTAGTCCACATGCTTTATGTGTACCATAACAGCCTAGAAGACATTTTGCTCTGAAAATATAGGTTCACTGGTGGCTCCCAGCAGCAGCGCAGTCTCCCCACCAGTCGTCTCAATAAAAAATTTCCTCTGAGGCTGTGGCGCCTTATTAAAAAGCGTAAATAAATGTAGTTCCTTGATTTAGTAATCTGCATGAACAAGTAATATGTAAAGTTCAGTCGTTGTAGCTGAAGGACCGCTGGGGTTTTAATTTTTCCCCCCTTTAGGCTGCTCTCTAATACTTTGTTAGTCTGCTTGCTAAAACCCATTTATTAGCTTGGGGAGTAAGTCCTGCAGTGAGCAAGAATAATAAAAGTAATTTCATATGCACATCTGGTGTGTTCTTATTATAAAAGTGCTTCTGTCGTGGAATCCATTCTGCTGTTTCTATTGGCATGTCAGGAGAAACGGAGAGATGGCGAGGAAAAATCAGCTGGTCTGACATCAGGGCAACAAGTTCACAAATGTTGATCTTTTTTCTGTTACATCAGGATGCTTAAAAGATCAGCATTTTGTCACAAAATGTGCAGAAATTTATAGGTCATCATATCTGCTTTAAGATAAGAAGTACATCCTGGTTTATGGTATGAAAAATGGTAGCAAATATATTAAAGTATATTTAATTTCTAATAAGTTTTAGATTGTTTGCTGTTGCTTCCTTCTTAACACCTTTTCTTTATCTTAGATCTTTTTTCTTTATAACATGTTGATAACCACAACAGCAGCAAATTATTTTGATGGTTGACTAATCTGTCGGTCAGCCAATCTGTTAATACTACTTTGAATTATTATGTTTTCCATTGTTACATTTTCTATGCTAATTAAATGTTTTAAACGTTTTATGTACACTGCTCAAAAAAAAAAAAAAGGGAACATGCAAACAACACAGTATAATTTCAATTAAATCAAAGTTCTGTGAAATCAAACTGTATAGGAACGAGGAAGCAACACTGTTAATCAATTTTTCATGCTGTGGTGCAAATGGAATAGACAAGATAAGAAAATTATTGACAATTAGCAAGACACTCGATAACGGAGTGGTTCTGCAGGTGAGGACTGCAGACTTCTCAAACCTGTGGCTAGTTTTCTACTAGTTTTCTTATTTTTGTTATCAAGTTGATAGTTCCCAATGCTACTTGTTGCGAGGGGGTCGGTAATTAGTGTGACACACTTCCTTCTCCATTTGTGCAGCTGCATCTCACTCTGAATTGGAACCAGCAGTTATGAAATGAAATTTAGTTTTTGGAGCTTCTATTAATTCAACATTTTCAGAGTTATTCTATAGTGATGGTTGTGGATGGGAAGTCTCCTGTAGCAGTCTGTACGACAGTGAATTTGAAGAAGCCTCTGACGAAAGACACTCTGTTTTTCTAAGATAGTCTGTAAATAATAAAAACACAAGATCTTACCAAGTTTTTTTTTCTAGTTTCTAATGCAAACATATTAGTGGACTTGAAATTAGACAAAACTGATAACTTATCTGCAATATATAGGAGCTCATTTTTAGTCAATACCGTAATTCCTTAATATTGATGAAAAAGTGCCAGTTCCAGTGACAGATTGTTTCATTTACAGCATTGGGAATAATCTACTACTGGAACTATTGCTATTTCATCAATATTAAGGAATTAATGACTTAATCAAGCCCCTATGTATTGCAGAAAAGTTTCTTGTACGTTAGTTTTGTCTGTTTTCAAGTCTACTTATGTTAGAAAGTAAACAAAAACTCTTTGTTTTTGCATTTCAGGCATTTACCTATGCATTGCTTATGCTGCATTGCTCCTCAGAACCGCTTTAATTCTTAGTGGAATAGATTCAACAGGTGTTGAAAACATTCTTCAGACATGATGACAGTTGCTGCAGGTTTTTCAACTACAGCTCCATCATATAAATCTGCTTTTCCTCCACATCCCGAAGGTGCTTTGCTGGTTAAAATCACTTTAACTCTATTAAAAAGCGCATTAACGTGCTGCATCACATAGTTTCACTATCAATATAATTAACTAATACAATGCCATGTATATGAGACTGGAAGCCACATCCGATACTTTGGGTCCAATTCAACATCCCTCATTCTGAATCCATTGAACTGCTTCCACTTTGTGGCTTAACTCGTTGTTTTTGTTCATTTGCAGTTAAATGTGTATTTAGTAAAGCGGCCGATGAGTTTCAATTCCCTGTGGTAAATTAGATTGTTTTGTCAAATGTTAATTATGAAAATACTTATTTCTCTTCTCAGGTCAGCTCCAATTTCAAATTAGAAAAACTGAAAACAAGCCAATAATGTTCTTTTAAACACTTTGTAGTTTCTAATTTTTGGGATGTTTAAATAAATAAATAAAAAACAAATCCATGCATGGCTTACCTTTCTCAAGTCATTTAAATATGTTGATAGATATATTTATATGACAGCGTACATTGAGTTTGTTTGCAACAGTTTAAATGTCTCAGTCTTCTGTGTGAGTGACGATGTGAAGGATGGACCATGATGGCACAGAAACAAGTGATGGCAAAGATAAAAATAGTCTAGAACTTGATGCACTCAGCCAGATTGGGTGGGTTTCTGCCCAATTGGGTTTCCTTTGAACACCTTTGACAGAAAAATCCCCACCTGGTTGTTAAAATTTGGGCGGCTTGCTTTTAAAAAGTATTCATTGGAACATGTGTCAAACTTTAAACTTGTACATATTTAAAAAATGTCCTTACTCTCATTGTTTGGTTGATTTATT
Source organism: Poeciliopsis paucimaculata (assembly GCA_903067055.1). Taxonomy (NCBI): domain Eukaryota; kingdom Metazoa; phylum Chordata; class Actinopteri; order Cyprinodontiformes; family Poeciliidae; genus Poeciliopsis; species Poeciliopsis paucimaculata. Next base: position 84,765 of record CAEGAD010026393.1, read on the forward strand.
TTGAAATGTTTAGACATCAATGGTTGGTTGTCTTTGGTTAATGAAGTGTCACTATGTGGTGGTTTTATAAAATAGAAAATCCTTGTGCGACTTTATCATCCAAAAGGACATACTGACACAGAAAAACTCAAGTTTCTTTGTGTTCAAAGATTCTTCCTCCAGAGAATGCCGTGTTGAAATATCCTCCAGGATTACGACCAGATTTGCTTTTATATTCTTAATAAAACACAATACTTTAATAATCAAAAGGATCGTTGTGCCATAAAAATGGCAGACGTCTGGGAATAAATGGATTACTTTTTTGAATCTTGTATTCAGTACAGACTATGTTGGGGTGTTTTTTGGCCCACCTTAACTTTAAAGGTGACTTAATATGGTTCCTTAAACAGGTTCCGATATGCCTATGGTCTATATGAAACATATTCATTACAATTTTTGCTTAAAGTTATTGTTAGATTATGTTTTCTTGCTGGTAACTGCTGATTTGTGACGTTACATTCTGGAGGTTTTCTTTTAAAATGCTGCCTGTTGAATGTGATTTAATTAGAAAGTTTTTGAAACAGCCTAAAAAATATATCTGTTGGCATAAACTGGGCTGTTTTTAGTAACACCCAAATGGAAATACAAAAAGTGAATTTTGTACAGTCCGTCTTTGTTAAAAGAATACCAACATGATTGATAACCCGGGAAGTGTGACTAAAACATTTATTAATGTGAAAATGTTTGTGTGCATTTCTACTACAGCAGTTGTTTCTCTAAGTGAATGTTGCTTTGACTGGGACACAACGTCGGCCCGCGTGGCCTTGGTCATCGAGGAACTGGACCGCCATCTTGTCCGAATGTGACCGAGCACCGAGGGCAAAACGTGTCACCCCGCCGGCGTCAGCTGAGCTCGTTCAAGGTTACTCTTTGATTTAATGGTGATGCATTTTTTAAAACTGCATCATTCCTCCCTCTTGCCACTGCGGCTAGTCAATCTCTGTCACCAACACTGGCTGTGCATCTCACCTTTAGCAGTGGAAGCACCAGGAGAGGTTGTTTAAGATATAAATCAACGGCAAACGAAGCGTCAGCGCCGACACCAGCCGGCCCTGATTGTTTTACCTGGCGACCTATTTGAAAGGCAGGACGGTGAAGGAAAACTGTTCTATATATTTAGGCTATGACAAGGAAAGGTGCCCTACTCATCATGTAGACAGCTCCTTGTATGGGCTCTTAAAATGAATCCAGGCTGCAAAGCCTTGAAGTTTTGATGCACAACCAGATGCTGTGGCGATTAAGCGTCGTACCTTGGAGATGTTTTTTTTCCCACTTCCAATCAGGGCATGTAAATGATGGAGAAAATGTTCTGTTTGTTCTTTTATCACTTCTTCGGTTAGTATAAATAGCATCACCTAGCTCTGTACTTTAGTGTTATTCCTGACAAGATGATAATCAGCAATCATCATCCTGTCCTGCTTTTGTGTCAGCAAACCTGCTCTGACAGCGCGCAGAGTCGTAAAAATAGATTTTCAACCAGTTGCACTTTTCATCAAAGGTGTAGCTGCTTGTGAAGCGGCCTAATTGTTGGGGCTTATCGCCCGTCACACGTATACGTTCAGGTGATCAGAGGCGCGTTTAAGGCTTTTTCTTCTCATATCTGAACTGTGATCCGAGTTATTCAGGTGGGAGAACATCAGCCTTTTGTGTGGCGTGGCAGCCTGTTGTGGATGAAGTGATAAATAAGAGGATAGAAACGGCCCACATTCATGAGCCGCGTAATCCTCTTACATCTTGTCATTTTGAAAAGCAAACACATCTTTGCCATCAATACCCTGGGTGTGTGGTTTCATAACCCCATCCCACCAAAAATATGACAAAACAACTTTAACTTGCTATCATTACCTGGGACAATATATGAATCTCTGGATAATTGTGACCAGCTGATAAAGCTAATCTTTTTATGCCAGTTTTTGTCTTTTTATGTAATATTTCTGTGTACTAATGTTCATAAAAATCAACCTCTCTTGAAGATTTTTAAATATGTTCTCTAACTGAGCGCAACATCAATAAGTAAAGTGATGTTCTTACCCTCTTTTGTTCTAAGAATCTAATTATGATTTGAATCAATGTTTAATCCAAGTTTTCTTATTTGAAGTAAGGAAAGAACTCACTAGATTTAGAGTTATTCTTATTTTTTTTATAGAATTTTAATAAGCTACTTGTCTTGGGTGAAGACGGTCAATAAGAAGTTGAGAGAAATCTTATGTTTTTTTTAACTTGAGGAAATTACTCCAAGTTAGAATTTCTACTGCTTATTAATATCTGCTATGTTTATCCACAACCCAAACTATTTCTTAAGACAATGAATCAACTGCATATAGCCTTGAAAACAACAAAACAAACAAAAGTTACTGATGCCCAAAACTTCTGGGGTTAAATGGGATAAAAGTAAAACTTTTGTAATACCTGATTGGTTTACATTGTGCAAAGTGATACTTCACGCTCTTCAGAACGGATGGACATCAAAACAACCAACTGCACTCCTTTAAAGCTAGTCTAAAAAAAGACATATGTAATCTAGATTACACTCTAAAAATGGTCGAAGCCAAATTTATAATTTTGTTGCGCAGCTTTTAATGAGGGAAGATGGCGGCGATGGACAGCAGCTATCAATCAAAACGATTAACGGCAGTGAATCACAAGTCCGTGGATTTGCAGTGAACAGTTTTGACAAGGTAAGAAGACTAACGTTCATAAACTTTATAAGTATGATTAGAAACATATCAAATATCGCATTATGGAGAAGGTAACGTCTAACCGTTAGTAACCATGGAGACAGCGCCGCAACGTCACGTAGCCTAGCATGTATGGAAAAAACTGGTTAGCATCTCGCCTTTATTACGTTTTTAATGCTGCTCCGGTTCAAAGATCACCTGCTGTTTATGATATAGTGACATAAATAATGTGCTGTGAATACAGGTAAAACTATTGAGTCGTTAATTTGATCAACACGTCAGGTGGGAGGAGGTTTGGGTCGGTTGCTAAGCTATCTGTTTCCAACGGTTGTAAATACCGCCGTCTCTGAGCCCCAACCAGGTGTGTTGCCTACACAGATAAATTAGCTCGACTCCAACAGTGGAAGCCACAAAAAACAACTCGGAAAACAATTTTGTTCAACAAGTCTCTCACTTCCGTCATGGCGCCTGGATGATTAAGTGACGTAGCTGCAAAGGGCCGGTAATGAAGTCATGATGAAGGATTTATTGTAGAGTTGTAAAGAGTATAGCTGATATCTAGATTCAGCTATGAAACACTGAGAAAAGTCCCTCTTCATTTGCATTCAGAGACATGAAAAAACACTTCACAGCTGTAGTTAATGACGGCACCAATTTAATCTGACTTTGGAGCCAGACTAAGTCGTTCATCAGACCTCCTTAGCAGCATTGTAATGACTTTTTAAATTTTTTTGTTTAACTTGATGAGGAGAAGGCAATGTTGGGAGAAAAGAGGACATTATTTTCTTCTTGGTGTTCACTTTATGCTCTTGTGTTTGTTTCACGAAAGCATTTAAAAAATCAATAATTTTAAAAATATGATTGTAGTTAAAACACTTAAGGGGACTTAAAATGTTAGTGGTGATGTTTCAAAAGTAGATTTTCACGAGTAGCACTTGTGTTTTTGACCGTACTGTTACCTAAGAAGTAAAAGAATGTTATTGCAATATTTTGTGTTACTATTGCGATAATGATAAAAATGATTTTTTTTTAAGACTTTATGCTTTTGCAGTGCATGCAACATTTCTGATAGATCCTTTCTTGCATTACGATAGCATTTTGCAAAAATAAACAATTTTTTTAATTGTAACTGACCTAAAATGAGAAAAGTTTGGTCTGATTTAGACATTTAGGGAAAAAAATAGTCTTTTTATTTGTGTTATGTAATAAACTATGTAATGTGATCCCTGCCACAATTTCGTCCCAGTAAACTCACATCCCTTTTTGAAAAGATGCTACACCACTGAGTTTTATTTAGGGGGAAAAGTGGCTCTGAACGGTAAAGGTCACTGACCCCTGATCTGAAAAATGGACACAAGAATATTATTTTGTGGTAATATCACCACAAAATAACAACTATCAGGTTTTACTCTAGAATTTTCTATATTGTGCTTTTTAAAGTCACTCTACAGGTTCTGGATGAAGTAAGTTTTGATTTGATTTTCTGGGGCTTTGACCGCATGTGGCAGGCTTAACAGGATGTTGCATTTCAAACTGTTGCATTTGCCACATTTTGTTGCATTGTTGCGATTCTGTAACATCAGCAAACTGAGAATTTAAGCCTCTTTGGCATTCACCTTCATTTCCAGAGAGTCGAGAGCTTTCCTGACTTCCCTCGTGCTCGAGTGTGAAAATCCTCAGAGAACGTGAAGAAAGGGCTTCAGCAGCTTGGTAAAAATATGAAAATTACTTCACATATTGTGGTGAAAGGAAGAGACTTGGAGACATTTGGTGTCGGAAGCAGAGAACTGTCTGAAAGACGCTTGAAAGCAACGTAATTTCTGTCTGATTCATGATGGGTTGAGTGGCATTAAATCATAGATGTGCTAACAGCAAAATGGGGGAATTAGATGGAGGCTGCTGTCTGCTATTATCCTGCGCTGTAAAAATTGACAGCGCTAACATCCGCAAGAGAAATTAGCTCTGGAAACACAGGTGCCCTACATTTCAGGTTCTGCTGTCCAAAATATTTTGAATTTCTGCACCTTACCTACGAAAACCCGACACAACAAATGGAAAATAAGCGGCGGGGAAGAACTAAATAGAGCGTGAACTTAATTTCATGTTGCCACAATTCATTCGATTCAAATGGGCTTAATAGTATTGTTCATTTTCCTGCATATTTAGGGTGAAGTGTTCGCACCTGGTTATGTCTGGGGGGCATTAAGTCTGACTAATGAAATGACTCTATCCTCTGCGGCGTTTTAATCTATTCACTGGGAAAGTAATTGACAAGCTCGCAGTGTGTGCATTAGGATAGCTCCAGCTCCAAAGGACAGCTGTCACTAAAGCAATTAAAATGACAAAGGTTAATTAATTCTCTCCAGTTTTTTACCTGATATGAGACAGTCACAATGAGTGAGTTTTCATTTTCAGACGAGTAATAGTGTTTTGAGGAGAGTAATTTATTTGCGATTTAAAAGCAGCAGCAGCCGTTGTCTGATGGAGCCCTTAATATGTCAATACCTCACGCAAAACTGAGCCCCCAGGACAGCTTTCAGCACCAGATTTGAAATGAAGTCTGCGGCAGGACATGATCTGAAATGACAATTTGTTGTTTTCTTTTCAAAAGCGAGTTACTTTATTATTTTTTTTCTTCCTGTGGCAGCAAGCAAGACGGAAAATGTGATTTGTTTTTAAATGAGGCGTGGATTTTCACACTTAAACATTTCATCTGAACAAACATCCGTAAGTGGAAAAATTAAGTCCTTTTTTTAGCGTTGGAGTTTGGAGGTTGCGCAGAAGCAAAGCAAGACGCAAATAATTACCGCACCAAGCACCTCTGACACCGCGAGAGCAGAACCCAAGAACTTTCTAATCCACCTAAATGTCAAAGCAATGTTCGCAGCCCTCCCTCCATGTGAATCTCCGAAGGCTGCCAAAAGGCCAGTGGTTAGTCATCTGTTTACTCCTGCAGCTGCTGGGTGTCATTGGGACTCTGAAGGAGAAATCCCATGATTCTCTCTGCCATTTCTGACAGCTCCCACCCAGACCACATTAATCAGGGATTGTGGGCAAGCTAGGGGTTAGACGGCAGGCATGGATGGCTCCGGCCCAGGACAACTGAACCGAGGGATCTGGGCCCAAAGATAACCGAGACGTCCAAACACTGCCGTGATTAATTTATACTGAAAATAAACTGCTTTGTTCCCCCCGACGACGGCAGAAATCAAGCTCTGAAATTAAACTCAATTTCTACAAAATTACACTGCAAAATCTTACCAAGAATGTCTAGTGCAAATATCTTAGCACACTTAGTGAAACAAACTTAGCTTACAAGTAACTTTTCAACAAGATGTAGGATCTAAAGTAAACAGTTCCTTAATGTAGGTGGAAATGTACTAGTTGAAGTGGTGCAACTCTTGAGTATAATTGTTGGGTACTAACAATAATTAGTATCCAACTAGTGTTATTGGTTACTATAGCAACTAGCGTTATAGTCCACTTCCTGCTTCGGTCCGCTTCGCCTCAATATGTGTGTATATATACCAACATTTTGGTATACATCACATATATAGATATATACTCTGCTAAACAAACTAGAGTTCGTTTAAAGTGGACCAAACAGAGCTGGTGTGAATCATTAAACAGCATTACAGGGTTTTAGGTCTTCATGAAGCTTTTACCGATGAGATATTTGACACTTTGGAACAAAATACACATTTGGTTTGTAGTTTAAATAAATTAGCAGGAAAAAAAGGCTACAAAACATCACATATTTGATCCATTGTTTAGTTTTAATCACTGATCAGAGCCTCCTTTAGTTCTATGATCTTTAATTTGTCACTAATATGGTTATTTTTGTCAGGGTCTTAAAGGGTACACAGAAAAATATGCAATTACAGATGTCTTTCAGCAGCTCTCACACCCAACACTTTCCTGCCAGACTGTTTACACTTGCGAGATTATGTGCATAATGAGGCTGCATTGTCTCTGCAAAGTGCCGCTTTAATTCTTTGAAGCTTAACAAACTGTCCCTGGCACATTTTTCTATGGGCGGCAAACTATCAAAGTCACTTTATTGAGATGAAAGAACTGGCCCAAACAGCAATCTGAAACATTAGTCATTCCTTCTTGTCGCTGACAGAAACACGCTCTCAATTTACGAGTCAGGTGTTTCCAGTGATTTCTGCCAGCCTCGTTCCTTCACATCATAAATTCCTCTTTGCGCGCTCTCATCCCACAGGCAGACGAGTTCTTTAGGCCGCCTTGTCAGAAAATTCAGCCCTCCTTCGCATATTGGAAGCAGTCCAGGCTGCTATTAACAGAGCTGTGCATAGGACTGCATACACAGTGAAAAAGCTCTGAATTTAAATAGACAGCAGTGATTGTGCCCCTAGGTGCACATTTGTACTTTTTTTTCCTTTTTTTCATACAGGTTTCCTATTGGCATTTTAATTCATTCTCTACTCTGTGCTGTTGACTCTGCAGAGCTTCCTTCTTTTACTGTGTTCATTTTCTCCAAATGCCTTGCATGGAGCCACTGGCTCCCAATTCATGTAATGAAGCTTTAATGGCTGATCGCAACATCCAGTGTCATTAGCAGAAGTGTTAGTCTGATGCATAATCTGCCTTTTCTGATAACCAGAGGTGCAAACATTTGATATGCGATTAGCGCCTGCTGATTTAATTCATGTTCTCTCCTTTGGAGATTTTATGGCTTGTACAAAATGAACCTACAAATTTCATCTTTAATTTTTTTGTTTTATATTTTTAAACAAACTATTCGTTTTGGCTGTCTGGAACAGATGGGTACCCTGCAAAAACACAAAATCTTAAACCAAGTATTCTTGGTTGAATTTTCTAGTGCAAATATCTTAGTACATTTGAAAAAAGAAAACTAACTGACAGGTAACTTTTCAGGAGCTTGTTTTAGAAAATAATCCCTTAATATTGATAAACGTACCAGTTCTATTGCGGGATTATTTCATTTACAATAAGATATTTTTCCCATCAATATTAAGAAGTAATTAACTCAAAAAGCTGCTATGTTTAACTATGAATCAATGCCCTAAGTTTAGTGTGTGTTGTATGTTTCATTGTAATGAAAAATGTTAATATATATGTATATATATATATATACACACATATATATATATATATATAAATAAAATTAAAAAAGCTCCCATGTCTTGACAAAAAGTTACCGATAAGCTAGTTTAGTCTTATTTCTAAGATATTTGCACTAAAAACCAGTTAAAATACTTGGCAAGACTTTCTGTATCAAATGAATACTTGATTACATATTTCTCTACCGGCTCCTTGTTGTGTAGCAGGAGCTGGATTTTTTTTACACCATTTTTGTTTTATGCAACATTTAAAAGAAAAGAAAAACATTTAAAGAGAAACTGATTTAGAGCACAGTTATTTTTTGCACAGAAAATAACCTTCTGCATCTCTGTCATCTTTCATGTCTTCTGCAACTTTTATTTATTTATTGCAATATTTTTGATCTGTTTGGCGCTCCCAGATGGTGTCATTCAGTGTCACCTCAAACACAACACAGAATTAAACCAGAAGAACTGTTTTCTACCTTGTTTCCTGTCGCAGCTGAGACTTGACGAAGATTTCTTCTGACAGGTGCAATAAAATGACAATATAAACGGGCCTTATTTAGCCGTTCACCACATTCGGTTCATGCATGAACATGGATGAGAGTCCGACAACGACATCAGAGAGATACATTCGCTCTTAACGAACCACACCGCGGAAAACAACACCACTCGAAATAATGTTTGCGTTTTCCATTACGCCCTCCTAACGCGTGCTGACAGATTCTTCTTATTTGCGTTGACATTTATGCATTTGCAAAGATTACCAGAGACTGATTGAAGAAGACACGAAGCATGATTGAGACGGAAATACACCATCAACATAAACAAGTAAATTAGCTGGAGAGGAAAAATGGTTAATAAAATGGTTAATAAAACCATTTTTTTGTGTGAGCTGCAGTCCAGAATATTTACATAAATACAATCGGTGTATGTTCACAGTTTGCTTGAGCTTCCTTTCCATAAGCAGCTATGCATTTATTAACGGTATTGTAATCCTAACGAACGAGGAGTTCCCTAACGAACTCCTCTTCCTCTCACAAGGATACGTCTGTTGTAATTTAAAGAAAAAAAAAATAATTTGTCAACATCTGAAGTTGGACTCCTGGCCCTGCAGACGGTGTGTCTTTCTCCCTTCCTGTTGGGTCATGTGATCACCCGGTGGGGAGGTAGGGGGTGTCGCTGTGGTAGTTGTAGTCCGGGCAGACCTTCTGCACCAGCTTGTAGTCGGTGCTGTAGAAGGTGATGAAGATGCAGATGACCTTGAAGGGTTTGGAGCACAGCCAGGACACGTGGCTCTGCGTCTGCTCCTGCGGGCAGCTCTGCGACGGGTCGTGGGCGCACAGCGAGTTCCTGGTGCCCTTCTCCACCTTCTCGTACTCCACCCTGCAGTTGAACAGCTTGGTGTCTTTGGTCTCCAGAGCCGTCTGCTGCTGCTGGTTGTGGTTATGTTGGTGGAAGTGCTGCTGCGGATGGACCTGGAACTCCACCGCCTTCGTCGGGGGAACGAGCCCGACAGAAACGTTGCCCTGGCCGGTGGAGTTGTGCCGGAAGTAGACGCTAAAGGTGCCGTTGCCGTGATCCACTATTTTCCCGGTGATGAGGAGGTTTAGCTTCACAGTTTTGATGTTTGAATGGAAATCGCCCCAGCCGAACATCTTCTTGAACTTCCCGGTCTTGACAATGGGTCGTCTTTTCGTGCGAGACCGAGGGTCGCGCGGAGTTGAAGCGTTGTAAAGCCAGTTCCACTGCTCCGGTTTGGAGTAAGCGTCCGCGTCGCTGTAATTCAGATCCACCGAGGTGAAGTTCTCCTTTCCATAGATGGTTTGAGACAGCAGGCGACTGATGGAGACCGCTTTGTTGCTTTCAGTCCAGTACGTCTTCACTTTGGATTTGGAGCTCTGTCTCAAGTCCGAACTTCCTGAGTGAGGGGAATCAGCATTGGTCACCTGGAAAAACAAACATGAAAAGTTAAGCACAGCATTCAGCTGGAGAGCACCATGGGAATCTGTCCAATAGCAGATCAAAAGACGGATTATTGTTAAATACTTCACACAATTTTAAATTACCCAAGCCTGGTAATCGTCAGCATCTTTTTCATTGCCATTTTTAATTATAACTCTAATTAATGAATGTTGGAAGCAGAGAAGCACCAATTAGACTTTCACTGACTGAATACTGAATACAAGTTTCCTATAATATCTGAACTAAAACTTTGGTCAATTTTAAGACACGCAAATCAAGTTGTATTTATTAAACTACATAAACACTTTAATTGCTGGTTAACTGAGGTAGTAATTTGCTAATGAAACCGAAAACAATTATTTTATTGAATGCAAATCAAAGTGCATCAAAAATGTCATGTTTTGCATTTAAAAACCAAAAAAGGTTTTCCACAATAAAAATAAAATAGAATTAGTTTTTAACTGATCAGAGCAGATCACCTGATAGACCAATTTGAGCATCACCATTTCTTAAATATTTCAATATCGAGAATGTTTGGCTTAATACTGATGGCCTCAAAATCCTTGAACTTCTTTTGTCTTGAAACTATTTTTTAGTTCCAGCTACAAAATACTCAAATGTTTGGCACAAAGGTCAGCTCTGTGTCGGTATTCTTTCCACTCAAAGTCCAAAAGAAGACCCTCGATAGGTTAAGTAGAAACTCTAAACTGCTATTACTTTTCTCGTTCAGTCAGGACAATTACTGCAGAGCAGTTTGTGGTTTGTGTTACTGCACACAAACCACAAAGTCTCCTATAATAGGTTTTTAGTTCCTTCCTTGAACAGGTTAGGGTAGGTCCAATGTTCACAAGAATGTTATTGCACAAAATCTTGGATGACGAGATTTTAGTTTGGTTCTGCGAAACCAATCTATTTTGAGCTCTTCCAGAATAATCTGTTTTAGGGCCTCTTGTCGCTTTAAAGACAAATAAACTGCTGCTTGCCACAAACCCCGACTCAACATCTACACTAGCATATGAAAATGGCCGCAAAACGAAGTAATTTTATTTATATAGCACATTTTCAGCAACTTGACAGTTTGAAGTGTTTTACATGAACTAGAAGGAAATACAAACAAAACCAAAGAAAATAACTAGAGAAAGATGTACAGTTTCATACACTCATATATCTCTGAAAAACAGAAGTAGAGCCTCCTGCACAACCAACAAGAATGTAGCAAATGTTTTCTGGATGAAATTCAACAACAAAACACTTGTCTTTTCCAGTAGCCATTGTACAGCACATACAATAGTAAAACCAGCTGAACAAATGTGTTGGAGCGAAGCTTGGGTTGCTAGGTGACACAAGGAGCTCCATTGGGGTTGCTAGGTAATGTCACAGTGCCCATTGAATGTGACTTATCGGGAGGTTTTTGAAACTCATGTTCCAAACAAAAACACATTAATTTTTTTAAATTTAAGCAGCTGAGAACCAAATTAAAGTATAAAAACACATGAAAAACACATGAAACACATGAAAACGTAAATTTTGCATAATATGTCCCCCGTTAAGTGTGAATATGAGGTGGTTTGGATTTGTGGGGTAAACCCTCTCTTTTGTTAATCTGAATTACTCTAATCCTGGCCAGAAATAAGACGTTACAGAAAGAGAATAGAACATATCCTTCATTTATTCAAGGCAAATTTTAATTTTATGTTAAATGTAAACATTTTTAACAATAAATGAGAAAGTGATTAAAACTTCTTTTGAGGAGCTCACTTGCTTAAATTTTGTTGGTGGTGATAAAATTTTAATACATGCAAATCAAATGTGTGTGCGTGTGTGTGTGTGTGTACCTAATGTTACACAAGATTTTCCATTGTTTCAGTTTGTTTTATGGTTCTTATTTGATGAAAGACAGAAGAGCTATGATAAGCTGTGGTTTTTCATTAACAGTGTTGGCAGAGCTGCAGATAAAATATCTCAGAATGAAAATATTCTATAGGCAGGCTTAAAGTTCGCAGTTTAATAAACTCAAAGCAAATGAAAATAGTTCATATTGTTAAAACAGTGACTGATGCAAAAGTCATTTTTCAGTTTTGTTGCCATCATGGAATAATTCATAGATATATGAAGTCTAGTTTTTCATTACAGAAATGACTAATTTAAAGCACCATACTGTAAGGTCTGATTAAATTAGTTTTATTCAAAAAGAAAGTGTTTTCTTTCTGGTTAGAGTAGAGTGCCTAATGTGTTAAATTATGTTCTGAAAAATATATATTTGTTTTAAAATGGAAGGAATTTAAAAAAGGACATGACATATAAGAGCATTTAATAATAAGTTTATTTTTGTAAATAAAACCAAAGCTAAGCATCACTCCTTGTTTAATGTGCAACAAAGAAATGTTTGTTGTTGAGGATACGCATTTACTGTTACTGCGGTCAACAATAAGTCCAGAACTTTAAGTTAAAGGTTGTAAAAGTTTTTTTGGACATTTATAAAGCTTGAGTTTTGGAAGAACTTGAAGCAGCAGAATTATAAATAATTAAAATAACCATATATAGAGGTTTGACCAAAAAATAATTAAAGGGATTTCAGTTGGTTATAGTGGACATTTACATGTGGTCCTTTAATATTTAATATATAAAAAAGTGTAATTGTATTTATAATATATAATTTTATGAAAACAAAACCAAGAAAACACAGACAGTGTTTGTCATTAATAGTGTTGGCAGAGATGGAGATAAAATATGTTGGAATTAAAATATTTGATATCCAAATTGTTGAACTTCAACAAACTCAAAGCAAATTTTAAAATGTTCATATTATTAAAGGAGTTGCTCCTTGTTTACTTTTCCACTGCAGTCACAGTAAGTCCAAAACATTAAGCAAAAGTTTTCTGTACATTTATAGAGCTTTAGTTTTGGGGAAACTTAAAGCTGCAGGATCCGGCATGAAAAGCAATTTAAATAACCTTGTGTAAATCAGATCAAAAAATAATTACTAGATTATTTCAATTTGCTATAGTAGACATTTACATGCTGTCTTTAAATTTTAAAAATGTGTAATTTTATTTATTATAATAATTTTCTAAAAACAAAACCAAGAAAACACCAACAGTTGTGTCTCGTCCCACCTGTAACATATCATTTAAAGCTGTAACTACATCCACAGTGTGTGAAAACGTCCTAATCAAGATTAAAGGGGTATTTTTGCTGTACGCTGAGATGAATGACGCGTGTCTCTGCTGCAGACGTGATCCAACAGCGGACTATTACCTGCCGAATGTGCCCTGAATGGATGATTGATGGCTCATTCTGCCTCTCGTCTAACAATCGCACAGAAGAGAGCGCAGAGATTTCCCTCACACCCTGCAGAGACGCGTGACAGAGATGTCCGCGCGGCAGCCACACGGCATGACAGTAGATCCATCTGGTTGAAGCGTTTACGTTTTGTACTTTTCACGCAGCGATCGATGCGCCGAGAACAAGGTCTTCTCTCTTTCCGAAAGTTCACCGAATGACATTGTAGCAGTGTAGGTCAGACTGCGTGCAGTAAACTGTTTGCAGGAGCTGCGTTCATTTCATGGACTTGGCTTCGGAGTGCAACGGTTTGAAAAGATGGCCTCCAGTTGTTTTGAAGAGGAGGCCTCGATGACGAATGTCCCAATGGGAGCGAACCGTGATCTCTTGCCACTGCGATCTTTCAACCTGAACGTTTCTTAAGTGCAGCCTCACACGTGGAGTTAAGTCTAAATGTTTTCACCTCTAGAAGCACAAAACGTCTTAATTTATTTATTATTATTACGTGGGACCTGTTATGCAAAGCTCACATTTTGGAAGTTTTTCTGTTTCCATTTGCGTCGCTGCTGTTTTTAAAAGTAGCAATGAGTTGAGGTGTTTTTGTGTCTGGAAAGTAAGGATGTTTCAAAAACTTCCCAATTGTTGAGTCACTTTCGACGGGGTACTGCATGTTTTTATACTTCCCTTCAAGTTTGTACTGTTTCTAAAATCAGCCCAAGCACTTAAAAACAAACAAACAAATAAACAAAAATAACAGAATATCTTTTGGCAAAAAGTTTTTTGGTGTCTGGAAAGTGTGCCGTTTCAAAAATCTGCCAAATGTTGAGTCACAAATCAGCAGGCGCCCGTTCACCTAGTGACCCCAGCGAAGCCCAGCCTGTTACCTAGCAACCCCAACAGTGGTCCACCCGTCACCTAGCAGAATTCCAGCACTTTTGGCCAGCTGGTTTTACCATTTCTGCTTTTCAAAAATGTATGGTTGAATTATTGAGCATCTGTTTGCAGCTCTTTTTACATATGAGTGTAAACGTAGAGCCGGAGGCCAGCAGCAGCTTGTTGGATTTAAAGTTCTGAAAGGAGCTCTCAATCCGCAGAACTGATCAGACTCTTGTTATCTAGTTATCTAAAGAATGATTTTATGCAAAAAATGTAACAAAAGTGTTTTGAATAGCAGGTAGACTCTTGTTGAGCGGTTCAGGAAAGCATAACAGGAAAGCTCTAGAGCAGGGGTGCTCGTACTTTTTGAGACCAAGATCTACTTTTTCTCTCACCAGCCGGCTGAGATCTACCTCATGAGACAAAGACATAAAAATTGTAAATTAAACTCTATTGACTTATTTTATATGCAAATATACATCAGTTATAGCAGAAATAATAAAGTGATAGAAAACCTGATGCAGTTGCTTCCTCAGTGAGATTCTGACACTGGGAACAGGTTACTGGTTTCTCAGTCAGAAGCTGGTTGCAAACCTGAGGCCAGCAGTTCTGGTAGATCTGAACTTTGACCTCAATATGAGAAACTACAGAGTGATAGGAGGAAGCAAAGAGCTCTGCAAAGGTAAAGGTAAATCTTCTGAAGTTGGG